>JAQZBX010055619.1:0-10519 GCA_029593785.1 Cabassous unicinctus | reverse complement strand
CACCTCACAACTTGTGTATTTCAAGACCCTTTCTAACACATGTGCAAAAACAATAAAGTAAGCACTTCTTAGCATGCTATCCATGGTCCTTCATTGTTGGTCTCTGCCTAGAGATCCACCTTCTGCTGCTGCTTTTGCACACATACTTTTCTTGAAAACACACCTAAGTGTAGTCACAAGCATGCTAATGTTCTTTGGTACCTTAGTGATAACTGCTGCCCTGAATACTCTTAGCTGCCAGGTAGGCAGCCTTCAAGGTTGCTTTCTCCATTTAGCCATTTTTACCATGCAAACCCAAGAACAGAGGTGTGTTTTCTCAACTGCTTCTATCTGTCACAAGGTTGTACTGCCATCACTACCATCTATCCCAATTTTTCCATCACCTGGAACAGAAGTGCTGTACCAAATAAGTATGAACTCCCCATTCCTTACCTCCATCCATCTGCTGTTAAACTGTATTCAGGTTTCTGACTCTATGATTTTGCTTATTCTAATTATTTAATATCAGTGAGATCTTACAATATTGTTTTATTTTACTAAACATGATATCTTCATGGTGCATCCATATTGTCACATGTATCAGAACTTTATTTCTTTTTATGGCTGAATAAAAGACACCAACCCGGGTACCTGGAGGACCCATCCTCAACTTGGTGCTTTTCCTTCCTTGGCCCTCATTCTGGAATCTTACGTAAATGGAGGACTGAAAGAAGAGACACACAGAGGAAGAGAGCTGCCATTTTACCCTGACATGTGAGAGGGCCCCAGGACCACCTGTAGGCTTAGAGAAACCCTGAGAGGCTAGAGAGAGGCTGGAGGCTCAAATCAGCAGAGCAGCTTAAGCTGAAGACACTAGTCCAGGAGGAGAGCAGAGAGAAGCACCATATGTTGATTGCCCATAGCTGAGCTCAGAGAGAAAGTGAGCCTGGAGGAGAAGGCAGAGACTGGCCTCCATTTGGCCTTGCCATGTGGCAGGAGCCCAGGATTGCCAGCAGCTGACATTTGGTGAGAGAGCTTCTCTGATGATGCCTTGATTTGGACATTTTCACAGTCTCAAATTATAAGCTTTTACCTTAATAAATTCCCATATAAAAGCAAACCATTTCTGGTATTTTGCATTGGCAGCCTTTACCCAACAGAAACATTCTACAGAAAAACAGACTTACAATAGACAAAAGTGTCAAGCTCATGAAAATCAAGGGACGACTGGGGAACTTGTTCAGATAGAAGGGCACAGAAATATATCAACAAACTGCAATGTTTGTTGGCTGGCTACTTTCAATATTAGGAGACATTATGGGGACAATTGACTAAACTTTAATGGGTCTGATAATTAGATGGCAGATTTAGTGTTGACTTACTGATACTGAGAAGTGTAATATGGTTATGTAGAATTCCTTATTTGAGGGAAATGCACATATATGTATTAGGGAAATAATTGGGGATCAGGTCAATATCTTACTCTCAAATGGCTCAAGGAAAAGTCAAGTTTATATGTTCTCTATTTGTAAGTTTCTGTAAGTTTGTGATTGTTTCAAAGTTAATGTTACAAGAATTGTGCTTTCAGGTACAACAGAATATGTCACTGAAGGAGCTGAGGCACACATCATTAGTGATGTCTATGTCTAAAATTTGTACAGGTAGTTTTGGTTAACGGAGGTGGGATGTGACTGAGAGGGAGCCTGAGTGAAGGTCCCAGGTCTGCAGAGTGGAGTGGATGGAGGAAGTGGCTGAGAGCACTCCTGAGTTGTGCTGACAACACAACCACCCCCACCCAGGAAGGGCTGCCCATCTCATCCTGCCCATGCTTCCACACACTGAGGAACACATAGCCAGTTGCTTCTCTGATTTCCCACTTCATACTATCATAGCATTTGCTGCTCTTTTCTAATGGTTGCTTGTTTATTTCTGTGCCTCTATTATCCTGAGTCACCTGAGGGCAAGAGCTTGACTTGCTCCCAACTGTATCAGGCAAACTGCTCAGGAAACACTGAAGCCTAAGAAAATTGGGGAGGCAAGGGTTGAGGAGTGATTCCTGCAGTTGACAGCTGCTGAGTCACCCATGTTAGAGGCAGCAGACTTAGATAAGAGGGTCGAGATGGCACCAACCACATGGAGAGCTCTGCAATCTGCCCCCAAACCTGGGAGAACATCCCACATTCCTGTTCTTCTCACTGCCTTTGCAATGCTGCTCTAATACCATCCTCCTGGCCCCCAAACCCCCCACATGCCCACCTCTAATCCCCTTCTATGCCCAGCCCCACCCCAGTGGGCACAAAGGCCCACCCCCTCCACTCTCTCAACCACTTCCAGGATTTCATCCCAAGGAAATAACCAGGTGAAGGGCAAATGGCCAAGGACAGAGATATCCTTCAAATTTTGCTCAAAAAAGTGGACCCATCTAAGTGTCCATCAGCAGGACCCTGACACACCCATATTGGGAAATGTCAGCCAGGGATTAAAAGGTCAACCTTAATCTCTAAACTCTGATGTGCAGAGATGTCCAGGATATAAAGTTAAGTGAATGAAAGCCAGAGTTCAAAATATTAAACTTTAAATGAATAGAATGTTGTTTTGAAAACACAATGAATTACAGTATGAACTGAAAATGCACCATATCCTACCCCTGCTTGGGTCATCCTCAACCAGGTTCACCTGTCCAGACTCCAGGGAGAAGACTCCACCAACATAGACATGGCAGGATGTGCTGATGGCCCACTTACCAAGGTAGCTGGGTGGGGAGATGTACCCTGCAGCATAGGCAGGTAGGAAGGTGCAAACACTGGAGCATCCTCCACTCACTAGAAATACCTGAACTGCACAGAATTTGTCCCTAGAGCTGGACTCTCTGATCTATTGTTGCCTGATTGTTAGACCTCCTTGGACTTCTGATCTCACCAAGATTTCTCAAATAATTTCCTTCTGAATGGAGTAACAAATAAAACTATTCAAACATGGCAGAGGGCTAAAGAAGCCCACTGAGCTTCTCAGGGGACTGGCCCAGGTATTTACAGGGACCTCCTTCTCTAATTTGGGATAAAACTTTGTAACTTGTCATCATGAACAATCAATCATCTAACCCTGGATGGACCCCAGCCACCTCTGGAGTCCTGGGCTCAGGAATGGCTTCCCTGTGGCATGTAACTCCTAGGCCCCTCCCCAGTCCCTTCCTCTGGCTAGTTCATCTTTACTCATCATTCACCCCAAAGGCATTAGTTGAACCCAACTCCAGCCTTCCCCAGTGGACACAGGTGGTAGGATGGAAACAAATGTAGCCCTGTAGAAAGGCCTCTCCTGGCCAGAGGGCTGATGGGCATCTGAGATAGAGCCGGGGAGCAGGCTGGGGGTGAGGTAAGGGTATTACATGTAACTGACTGGTGGTTTGGAGCTATGTAAACCAGAAAAGCATGTTCTTAAACTTAATCCACCATGTGGGTCTACTGATGAGGTTACTTCAGTTAAGGCATGGCCCAGCTGCATCAGAATGGGTCTTAATCCTATTGCTGAGGGCCTTATAGGGAATATCACAGAGAAAGAGAAAGTCAGAGGTCACAGTCAGAAGCTGGAATTCAACAGAAGCTGGAATAGGAAGAAGCTGAGAAAGGCTGCTGTGTACATTGCCATGTGGCAGAAAAGCCAAGGACCCAGGATCCCCAGCAGCCAGCTTCAGAATGCAACAGTCTTTTGGGGGAAACCATCACCTTGATGACAACATCATTTTGGACTTTTCAGAAAGAAACACTAGTCTATAAATTCCTATTGTTGAAGCCAACCCATTGCTTGGTATTTTCTTTGGCAGTCAGTAAAGAAACACTGGCCAAGTTTTGTACACATCCCAGTGCTTGGGAAATGTAAGGGTTGAAACTCAGTCAGTGGCCTGTGAAGGTTAAACAGTGAGGGTTAAACTGTGAAGGTTAAGGCCAGGAAGTGTTCCATCTGTTGAATCAGCTATTATTTACAAAGTCCTTGACTCCGAGTATACATACTCCCTCGGCACAGCAAAAATGATTCCAAGAAGTTGTATTTTGTGTTCCTTCTGTGTAACATTTGAGTAATAACAATGGTGTATAAATAACCCTGCAAATAAAGAATGGCCATGTTTGCTTGCTTGTTTGGAGCAGATGGAAGCTCTACCACTATGAACAAACCTCCCTCTATGCCTAGAGTCTTTTTTCTGCCTACCTCCCTCATGTGCCCCCAAGGTGGATGGATGCAGTAGACAAATGGCATCGTTGGCAGGATTTGACATGTTCTCCCACTCCTCCTCAGCTGAGGAGGAGGTAGGAGGTATGGGCCCTGGGTGGCTGTCCACCTGTATGTGGGCTGGGGTGGCAGAGTGTCTGTCCCACTGGTGTGCCTCTCCTGCAGAGATCCCAGATAACACTGCAGTGGCTTTACTGTGTGCCCTGCAGCAGGCTGAGCCTCTGCTGGGTGATTTGAAACAGCAAGCAGCAGCTGCTTAGGTAGGCTGGATGTTACTGTCCTTGCTTCAAGACACCACCCAAGAGGCATTGAAACAGGCAAGCCACTTGTGTGAACAGGAGAGGGAAACTGAGCAGTTGCATGAGCAACTGCAGCAGTTGCATGTGCAGCAGCTAGAGTGCTGAGACATGTCTTTTAATAGTAGTTCAGATGAGGAAGAAGAAGTAAGACCCATCCAATGAGCTCATCTGGTTGTTTCTTGGAAGATGAAACATCACCAAAACATGGGGCATGGAGGGGCCCTGTGGGGTAGCCCCATGTCACCCAGCACACAGTGTACTCTCCCTATATGCAGGCTGAACTGTTTGAATTGGGATGAGTTTCAGCAGAAGCTGGGAGAGCCCATAGCTGCATGACTGCTGCATCTCTGAGATGTGGGGGTTGATGGCATTCTGTGTTCCAAAACTGAGATAGAGAAGTTAGCATCACTTACTGGCCATCCCTTGCTGTGCCAGTGTCTCTTAAATGCACAGTGGAATGCTGGGGGAAATCCCACCCACTCATTAATGGAGTGGCTCCAGACAGCCAATCATATGGTGTGGAATAACACAGAAAAGTTGCCAGACTCAGTGAGCTGATGGACTACATACATTGATCTCATGCAAGTAGTCTGGGAAATGGGCATGCACAGGGCTGTCTTTGATTCCAATAATCAGAGACCTGATGCTGAGAGGTTTATGAGTTGGATGAAGGACCTTCTTGTGCAACATGGTACCCTCCCCTTGAGGGAACAGCCATGATGGCTAGTCTCAGCAAGGCCAAGAGCCAATGGACAAAGGTTTGTCCCATGGTGACAGGGGGACATGCCCCCATTGTGTTGCCTGAACCCTGTAGGACAATGACCATAAAACCGTACCATTTTCCAGGATGGCATGAAGAAATATCAGCAACTATTAAAGAACTGGTCAAGGTACAAATCTTCCATGAGGCCCAGAGCCCATTTAATGCTCTGGTGTAGCCCATCCATAAGCCCAATGGGATGTGACATATGACTGTTGACTATTGAAAGCTCAACAAGGTAGTTCCTCCTTTATATGCAGCTGTGCCTTCTATTCTTGACCTAATGGATACTTTGATTTTGACACTGGGAACTTATTATTTTGTTTTAGACTTGACAAATGCCTTTTTTCTCCATTGCCATTGCTGATGAAGTGCAGGATCAGTTCACCTTCATGTGGGAAGGTCGACAGTGGATTTTACTGTATTGCCTATGGGCTATGTTCACAGCCCCACCATTTGTCATAGTTTAGTGGCTAAAGACCTAGAAAAGTGGAAACATGCTGATACCATTCAGGTGTATCATTACATTGATGATGTAATTCTAACCTCTGACTCTCTTGCAGATTTGGAGTCAGCTATGGAGACAAGCAGAGAAGCGCTATAGTCTCATAGAGAAGCAATTGGCAGCTGTGTGCAGAGAACCATGCAGAGAACTGAGACCATAATCCAGGAAGCCCTGGAAAAGATATTCACCACCTATTCCATAAAAGAGTGAGTGCAGGATTGGAACTCCCACCCAGGAAGTGACATGGCTCAGACAGTGACCCTGGTCAATTTAGAACAGAGAAGCACATTTGCTTCCAGTCCAATTGATTAAAGGATTGCAGCAAGTTTTAAGTCCCTTAACATATACTGAGACACTGGACCCATAGACCCCCTTGCAAGTCCCCATGAGGGAAGTTACCTCATACAAAGCTGGGATAGGTATCATGCCAGAATAGGCATGGTATACTGATGGAGCCAGCTGAGGGCAGGTGGCTCAATGGACCACCATAGTGGTGCACCCTTAAACCCATACTATGTAGTATGAATTAGGGTTTAGTCAAGTAGCCAATGGGCTAAATTGTGAACCATGTGGCTTGTAGTTGGCCATGAGTCCAGCCTCACATCGACCCTTGTGGGGATGATCCATGTGGGAAAACCTAAGCAATTAGGGGTTGTCTAAAGAAGTGACAGTGTACCATGTAGCAGCTCATTGCTCCCTTTCATATCCAGATAATGATAAAATGGAACAATTAAACATACCTTGCAGGTAAACAGTGCTTAGAACATGGCCATGTGGCTGCACTGGAAATTCCTACATTCTAGAGTCCCAATTATGATGAAGGGTATACATCTTTGAAGTTTAGCTGTGAACACAAAGGTCACTTAAGCAGCATGCCATGCATGCCCCTGATGTTCTCTGCTACATTGGAGGCCACTGCTGATAACTATGGGTCAAATTGCGTGAGAATGTATCCTGCTCAAAAGATGGCAGGTAGATTTTATTGGGCCATTATCTTTGAGTTCGAAGTGCTGATATGCCCTTATGGCCTTTGACACAGCATTGGGTCTACTGACATATGCAGAAACATTGAGCCCTGAGGCAGCGTTGAACCCCATCCATGATACACAGTTCCTCTTGGGAGTTAAAAGGAGGGGATAATCCCAAAGTCTGCATAATGTGCAGATAGGGCCAGTTTAATCTGGTCTGCTCAGTGTGAAATAGGCTTTAGTCAAAATGGCCAGTAGGCCAAACTGCAGGCAGTGTAGCTCATTGTAAAGAAAGAAAAGCCCTTTAACTTTTGGTACTGATAATTAAACTGTTCTTGTGTAACTGGTACAAAAGTCTGTGGACTGTGGTCCAACAATTTTATAAGCAGCCCCAACAAGATGAAGTAATACCCATAGAAACTCTAGTGCATAGAACAGGGGCTCCAGTCCAGTTGCAAATTGCAGCTGGGCCTCCTTGCTGAGGCCCCAGATACGGCCACAGAAACATATTCTGTTACCTGCTGTGACAGTGCTCCATGGGAGAAAAACAAACAAACAAACATAGTGTGGCCTTAGACCTTAAAGGCACCCCATGTGGAGTGGCTCACTCTTATTGGTCCCTAGAAAACAGGATTGTGGAGCAGATTAACCAATGTTTGACCTTTGCAGGTAGAAGTGACGACACCATCAACAGCAGCAACAATTTTCAAAAGACATCTTACATTAACTCTCTAGCCCATAATAAATACCCCCACAGCTGCTAAAGCTGTCACCCTTAGGGGTGGAGTGTAAGGTTTGAGACTTGGGCAGCAGCCTGTGAGGGTTAAACTGTGAAGGTTAAGGCTGGGCAGTGGTCCAGCTGTTGAATCAGCTATCAGTTTACAAAGTCCTTGACTCAGAGTACACATACTCCCTCAGCACAGTGAAAATGATTCTGGGAAGTTGCATTTTGTTTCCCTTCTGTGTAACATTTGAGTAATAACAATGGTATATAAATAACACTGCAAATAAAGAATGGCCATGCTTGCTTGCCTGTTTGGAGCAGATGGTTGCTCTGCCACTATGAGCAAGCCTCCCTCTCTGCCTAGAGTCTTTTTTCTGCCTACCTCCCTCATGGGCTCCCAAGGTGGATGGACACAGTGGACAGAGGTCAAAAGGAACCCTCAAAGAGGGAATTCTACAAGCAAGGAAGAAATGATCTTGGAAGAACAAGGAAGTTAGCAGATCACCAGAGAAAACCCCTCCTTGTATTTGCTGGTCACTGGTGTGAAGACCAGCTCCCCTCATCTCAGCCTGAAGTCCACACTGACAATCCCAATCACAGATATGGGAACCCAGTCAGCCTCATGATAAGTATGGACAGACAAAAGTGAATCTGCAATGGTGAAAGGGGACAGTCACAAGGCCAACAGGAAAACACTGAACATCATTTCCAGAGGAGCAAGGCCATGGCCCCTTTCTGTTTCTGTCCCTGTGTCTTTCTCAGTACACTGTAGGGCCTGAATCCAGCCTTAACAGGACCCCTGCAGGCACTGAAGCATGTTTTACAAAAATTCTAATTAGCATCTCCGAGGAACACAAGGAAATATTATATCCATAAAAAGGTAATGCATTAGTTTCCTGGCTGCTGAAAAAAACACCCTATAGTGGGTGGCCTTAACAGGAATTTACTGGCTCATGGTTTCAGAGGCTAGAAGGCTCACTTCCTGCCAGGGTCCATATCTTCCTGCTTGCTGGCAGGCTTTGGGGTTCCTTGGCTTTTCTGTCACTTGACATGCACATGTCAGCATCTTCTCCTTTTGCTTCTGAGTTCTATTAACTTCCAGTTTCTGGCTGCTCTGGGTGGATTCTGTCTCCTTTTTTGTTTTTTCATAAGGACTTCATCCATATTGAATCAAGGTCCACCCTCATACAATTTGGGCGCACCTTAACTAATAACATCTTCAAAGGTTCTACTTACAAATGGGTTCACAGCCACAAAATTACAAGGAAAATTCAAAAATCACAAAAGAGCTTTTGGAATTTAGAATGTAACTGTCAAAATAAATATTTCAATGGGATTATTGAAAGACAGATCTTAAGAAAAATCCAAAAAAGCACAATTTAAAAGGTGATAAATAAATACACAAAAAATTAAAATGGAAAGCTCTATAAGAAAAAAAGGTAAGCTTTCAGGAGATTGATCAAGGGGTTCCAACATGCAAAAACATTTGTGCTATAAAGGGAGTACAGAGTATGCAGAGGGAGGAAATTATGAAAGAATTTCATCAAAGAGAAAGTACAAGAAATGTCCAGAGCTAAAAGAGGCCTTCTTTAAATTGAAAGGCTTAGCATCAAGAGGAATTAAAAAGACCCTCACCCTGGAACATTATTATGAGGGGGAGTAGGGTGGGGGCTTGGGTTGGACTCTCCATGGAACTGTGGGGAGGGTTGGAGGAAGGAACAGGTTAACTGAGGAGATTAGCAGGTCTGTGGTTAAAGCTACAATGGTGGGAATTTTCTTTTGGTAAATATGGCAGGGGAGATTCACTGGTGTAGGGCATTGGGAATGGGATGATATGCAGAATAGGGTGCACCTGAGGCATGCCTCTAAGGCCTGTGAAAGTATTCATCTTATCATAGTGTATTATCTCAGTGGGTGGAGACCCACACAATAAACAAAAAAATATTAAACTCTCCTCATGGAGAATCCTGCTACGTTCTCATTTAGAGGGGCAAGAATCTCTTGAGAACAAAGGCAGTGCCTAATAAAACAGACCAATATGTCAAGACCTCAATATTATTGCATGTAAGTATGAATCTTATTATTCACACACTGAAACTTAGTGGTTACTATAGGCCCTGGGGGTCAGAGTGTGACAGTTTGATATTATTTATGAATTCTAAATAGAGATATAGATTATGTTTGTAAACTGGTCTGCTCCTCTGGGCATGATATCCTGTGATTGTGTTAGAGTCAGCTAAGATGTCTTTGATTATGTTATGTTAAGATTAGGGAGATCAGTAGGGAGATACTTAGGGCTGAGTTCCCATCCCCTTGGTGGGCTATATAATGGACACTCACTCAAAAAGCCACATGGAAGAAGACACACAGAGAATGGGAACTACATAGACATGGAAGAGAAGAGAAATTTGATCCTGCAGCCCCAGGAAGAGAGAGGAGCCATTTTCCTGAGAGTTTGCAGCTGAGCCCTATACCAGCCTACCACTGAGATCAGAAGAAGCTGGGCCCATAGAGTGTTAAGAGGAAAAAGGAAGGCTGAACCTTTATAGGCATCACCCACTATCTTGTTCCAACATGTGGCAACTGACTTTGGATGAGAAATCAACCTTGAGTTGAACTCTTTAGGGCCTTATAACTGTAAGCTTTTCCCCCAAATAAATACCCTTTATAAAAGCCACATATTTCTGGTACTTTGCAGGAGCACCCCTTTGGCAAGACTAAAACAGGAAGGGAAGAATTGAATAGATGGAACACAGGGAATTTTCAGAGCACTGGAATTTTTCTGCATGATCTTGCAATGATGAATACAGGCCATTTTAAATTTTGTCTAAACATATAAAAGTGTAAGGGCAAAATGTTAACTATAATGTAAACCACTGACCATGGTTAGTAGCAATGCTTCAATATTTGACATCATTTGAAATAAATGCAACATACACATGTAAAATGGTCTTAAGAGGGGAGAGTGGGAGAGTGGGAGGGGTTGGGTATATGGGAATCCCTTATATTTTCTATGTGACTTTACAGTAACCTAAAGCTTCTTTGAAGATAAAAAAAAAA
>JAQZBX010055618.1:0-18375 GCA_029593785.1 Cabassous unicinctus | reverse complement strand
AAAAAAAAAAAAAAAAAAAAAATTGACAATTGGAATATAGATGATAAGTTAGATCAAAGTAATGCATTGCTGCTAAACTTACTGAGGTTGAGACTGTTCTGTGGTCATGTAAGAGAATATCCTAATTCCTAAGGCATGGGCCCAAGTATTTAGGAGTAAGTGGCCATGACACACAACTTAATTCTCAATTTGGTCAGAAAAACATAGATAGATAAATAGATAGATAGATAGATAGATAGATAGATAGATAGATAGATAGATAGACAGACAGACAGACAGACAAACAGATACAGCAAATAGGACAAAATGTTAACAATAGAGTAGCCTGGATATCGGCTCTAAGGGTCCTCTTTGCTCTATTCCTGCACCTTCTCTGTAAGTTTGAAATTATTCCAAATAAAAAGTAAATAAAAACTTTTAAAGTCATGCAAATCATTACCACCAGCACCACAAAGTTACAACCAACTCTCCATTCAAGAGCAGAGGAGGGCATTTTAAGAACATCTCCAAAAAGATACAGTAGATGCTTTTAGAGTCATGACATCCTTCATGCATATTTACAACAAAACCAAAACCAATGAATGCAAGCCATGAGCAGGTCGCCTCAGAAGACCTCCCAGCTTGGGATTTTCAGCTGGCGGTGCCCACTTCTGGGCCTGCTGCCATGCCACCATTTTGTTATGATCTTTCATAGTGGAAAAAAAACCCTTTTATTACCCTAAAAAAAAATGCCATGAAAAAATTGATGCCCATTGAACACATCTGCCCACGTGTTTGGTTTTTTATTTTTCTTTAAAAAATACACAAAAAACAAAAAGCTGCAGGTTACAGTTCTGACTGTGAACAGGAACATGGGCACATCAGGCCACCGTGAGGGTACTGGCTCTGTGAGGAAGGACGATAACCATTTCCCTGGTTGCCTGGACAATAGTTTATCGTGGAGTTTCATTTGTATAGTCATTATTTACCCTGGCCCACGATAGCAGTGTCTGCTCCTCCCAGAGGAAGCTCGGCCTCTTCTCCGAATTTGCCATCAGATTCTGGGCAAGGCCCATCAGCTGTCTGCTTCCTGAGTCCATGCCAAGGCTGACTGTCCACAGAAGGCAGTTTACACATAGACCTCATGGATAAAAATAAATGCTGGCCACCACTCCAGTACCTTGGGACTTGGAGACCCTAATAATTGCCATTTTCTCTTAATATAAGGTTAATTTAGTCATTTGCAGGTAACTTTATTCCAGTAGAGCTGGCCCAGTATTTTGGGGGGATCTTAACATGTGTTCTACTCTAGAGATGAATCAAAGTCCAAAAGCTGGGCCCTGCTTGTAATTGAGTTGGAATTGCAAGGAGCACACAAGGCCACAACAGGCAGCCAAACATGCTGAAGAGCCCAAGAGGCTCTCTGCCCAAAGTCGTTGCTCAACACAATAGCCTTGGCACAAAAGGCACTCACGTCCGTAGCAAGGTTTCCATCGTATTGATTTGCCAACTATGACCAGCATCCCAAGTGTGCCATGCTCTCACACAACCCCCGGCCTTTGTTCATTCTGTCTAGACATTCTCCCCAGCCCACCCCACCCTCACCACCCAAGAGATCCCCTTCCCACAACCAACCCACCTTCCCTTCTTTGGTTATTTTCTACAGATCCTAGCTTGAATATTATCAGCCCTCGTCCCTTCCCTTCTTTGCCTTGGTTAGGGGTCTTTCTTGAATTCTATTGAACCATACATTGGCCCATTATGGCCTTTGTCACATTACATAGCAAGGTGGTTGCAAGGAGGCTCTGAAATTAGACAGCGTGGGTTCAAAACCTGGGTCTTCCACTTACTGGCTTTGAGGTCTATGTCAAGTTAGTCAAGTAATTTAACCTTTCTGTTCCTCCACGGGTTTCTTACCTCGTTTTCCTCAAGCTAATTCTCTAAGAAGGATGTAGCCCTCACTTTACAGATGAAGAAACTGAGTCTCAGCAAGGATAAATAACTCACCCAATGTGGCACACCTTGTCATGGTGGGGAGCAGAGATTCAAATCCAGGTCCCATCGATATTAAAGACATTGGTTTAAGCACCAAGTCTGGGCAATAGGAGCTGGGGTCTGCCCTGCTGGAAGAAGAGGACAGAGATTGTGAGCTGAGAGCCCTCACCTTGGAGTGTCTTCAGGGAGGGAACTTCAAGTGGACAATTCTAAGAAACTGAGAGCCATTACTGCAGATTTAATATCATGTTTCCTAATATGATATCAGATTTTTCCATTTCTACTTTCATTTTTTATTATGAGTAGGAGAGAGAGAAAAAATGGATTATGCTAACCAGTGGGACCTGGTTACATCTTCCTGCAGGAGCTTGAAATATGTTCCCCATGTCCTAGAGAACAGAAACAATGAAAATTACACAGAAACCCATGGGGAAGTTATTTAAAGTTCAAAGAGGAGGCAGCAAAGCACAGATCTTAAAATCATGGGCTTTAGAGTCAGACAGGGATGGGTTTTGTCTTGACCCAGCCACTTCCTAGCTCTGTAACCTTGGGAAAGCTATTTGAAATGTCTCTACCTCTAAATATAGAATCAGAGATGTCAGGGCAAAGATTTCCAAGTCAAATGGGTGTGCCAGGCAGGTTTCAAAGAAGGTGAAGAGGGAAGAGTGCAAGGATGTAGGAAGGCAGTGTGTCCTTCCCATCGTGTGACACCTCTAAACAATGCCAGAAGATTCTCCCTCCTGTTTTTTCTGATGCATCCATTTCTACTTCAGAAGTAGAAAAAGTTCACCCTAAATCCTTCACTGGCAAACAAAGAGCTGTACTTTCATCTCAGCCATTTGCTTAGAGGTTTTGAGTGCTAAATTTTGATTTTGAGGTTAAATAATCCTTTAAAAATAGTTTCAAGATGCTTTTACTTGAGCAGCAGCTAAATGGGGCTAGTTGTTTCAGTGCTGTAAGCTTTCCTAATGTATTTAAACACTGGAGTCTTCTTTTCAAAGTCTTTCTTTCATCGACAACATACCTCCAGAGATCTATATTTTAATAACGTTCATTTTCTATATTTTTTAGATCATTTTTAGAATGCCTTTGTTTGTTTGGTCATATGAGCTTATTTTCTGAGTTGGTGAGCAGTTCCCACCGGTCCAGGAAATTGTCCAGCACACAATCAAGGATGTTAATGTGGGAGGCTGCAGGAGGAATGGAATGAGGCTTCTGAAAATGGAATCACATGTGGGCTTGGACCAATGGGAGAGCATTGCTGGGCAGGAATTTACTGAGGCTACAGGCAGGCAGCAGCCAGGCCTTGAATCCCAGCTTGATTGCTATGCCATTAGCCAGGCTCCTGAAAGCAGCAGGAGCCTCTAGGTAGCTGGTGCATTCTGCTAACCTTGTGTCAGTGCCCTTAGCAAAAGTGTCACTTCATACTCCTAGAGGATGGGGGTGGGGAGAAGGGAGGGGAGTCTCCCCAAGAATGGATCAGGAGACTGAGCCGGAGCAAATGGGAAAGCTGGGGCAGGATGTTGGGTCGAGGCTTTTCCAGGAAAGAGCCAAGAGCCACAATGGTTGTTTACCCCAAGGGGGAAGTAGGGTGTCTACATTAAGGTTTTAGGACACAAGACCATAGGCCATTTCAACGCCTGTCCTAATCCACCCTAGCAGGCTGCTGGTCACTTACCCCCTGGCTGCCCACAGCATTGCCCCTGACCTGCAGCAGCAGTACTGGCTGGGAGCATGTGAGACATGCAGACTTTCAGTCCCTGCTCTAGACCTGCTGAACCAGAATCTTAATTTTAACAAAAGCCATTTGAAGATTGAGAAGTGCTGCATTAAACTATCACACAACAGAATCGATTGAGTAAATGAAAGAAGCCACATGAGTTGCAAACACACTTTATTTCTTCATAATTGCCCATATTTTAGCACCAACAAGATCAAAGCATGCACAATGATAATAAGTCTGGATATGTAAAATATTTTAAATGATTAAGTAACTAGCCAGCATTCCAACTTTTGCTGGGACAACTTACATTCTATCATTAAATACTTAAGTCCTTGTTCAAATTTAACTTCAGTATTCTACGTAGAGTTGTCCCTGGGAGAAGTTCCATCACAATCAATATTTATGGCTTTGAGCATCTATCAAGTGACCATTGATTTGGGCTCATATTTGGAACTATATGTATTCTCTGTCCACATTGTGTTAATGCACAATTGACCAAGTGTTAGTCACTGAATCTCAGCTTTGCAATCCTGCAGTGTGATTGTCTGGTTCTTTGAGCTGTCACACTGGGACCGCCCAAAGCCTATATTTTGAATCAGATCCACCCAGACATAGTTTTGAATTTATTCAGTCATTTTCATTGGACATATTTGGGGGGAGAATAGACTTAAAATTAATTTTATTCTTAGAGATGTTTAAATAAAAATTTGCTTATAGCTTTTGTCCTCATCATGAACTGTTCAGACACTGCAAATATGATTACTGGTACAGTGACTTTGGATTTTCAAGACTATTTATATTTTTATTGTAAAAACAATAACAATGTTAAAGGAAATTTTAAAGAAGAAAATTCATCTCTAATCCCAATACTCCATCAAAACAAATATTTTAATCAGTGAATCCTCATTCCTATCTCTAGTTTACATAATAGCAATCCTAGAACACATAAATCTTTATAATCTACTTTTTCACTTAACTCTCAAATGCTAATATTTTCCATGCTGATACATAATTTTTTAGGTACAAATGTACACTATTTCTGGCTACATATTACATTGAATATTATAACTTAGTAAATCCTCTAGTAATTTGGACACTTGATTTGTTTCCAATTTTTGTTATTTTTTTAAAGCTGTAATAAATAATATGTGAGTATAGATTTTCCTCAAAATAAATGCCCAGAACAGAGATATGTTAGATAAAGGTAAGAATGTTATTTTGGCTTTTGAACCAAACTATTTATTTGCAGATCTGGACGAGCGCTTTGGTAAGAAGTGTTGCCAGTTTCCTTTCCCTCATCTGGGGAATGACTTCTCTGCGTTCCTGAACTCATCCTGGCTCTCCCGCTACCCTCAGCCCCCCAGAACCAGCCCGGCAAATGAAGGATGCTGGCCAGCATTTTAAGGTTTGGCTAAGCAAGTCCCAGTCAACTTCACACTTCATTATTTTATCTCCCCCTCCTTTCTCTCTAAAAAATAATGCCATTTCCTATTACAAATGGGGTGTGTGTGAATGTGAGTTGCTGAGGGTGCACTTTAAAAAATCTGCAGCTATGGCAACCCAGCACGTGTGCTGAACTTTGGGCGTGACTGACACACCCACGGGCCCATGCTGTCCACACATATCAAATAGGGCTTGGTGAGGATCGAAGAAGATAAAATATGGAGCAGAGCTTTCTAAATAGCAAAGAAATGTGCAGATAGAAGGTATAATTACTATGAAGCACTCCTAAATCTACCTTTATGTATTATTCCATTTTCTAAATTCTGCAGTCTTAGATAATTTGCACTAGCCTGATAGCTGTCACAAGTACATTTCAATTACAACCTAGTTGAAAAAGAAATTCCATTATCATTCAAGAAAGTGGCTTAGGAGTGTAAAGCAGTGCTTCTCAAGCTTCAATGTGCGCACAACTCACCTGGGGCTCTTGTTAGAATGCAGATTCTGATTCAGGATCAAAGCCCTCCCCAAGTAGGGTCCATGGGGAAGCAGCACAGCATCCCTTGGGAGCTTGCAGGAATGCAGTCTCAGAGCAGACTCCAGACCGACTCAACCAGAATTTTCATTATTTTTAAGATTCCAAAGTGATTCATAGCCACAGTAAAGTTTGAGAAGAACTCTTGTTCCTAAGTGCTTTGTGTCTGGCATACAGAAGACACTCAGTGTGAGGTATCTATCACAGAAATTGCTCCAGTTTCAGAATTTAGATGAAAAAGGACATTCTTTCTAACTGAACAGAAAGTAACTGCTGGTGTGTTTGAGGCTTGTGAGAAGGTCCAGGGATGGACCTTCCACTTGTCATCCTGAGCAGGCCCTCTGTATTAAGCACCTTTGCAAAAAGAATGAACATAAGTGATGTCCTACCTAGGAGCAGCCTCAGGACCCAGCTATACTGCCTGAGACATCAGTTCATAATTGCTGTGTCCAGGAAGGTAGAGCTGGGCAGAGCTGGCCTGAACCACACGTCCATCCTCCCAAACCAACCCCTGCACCGCACCAGCAAGCTGGCCAGTGTCAGCCACGTGCTTGCCACCCGGCTTCTCTGCACTCTAGTTCAGGAGTCCCCTTTCCTTTTCATCCCAGCAATCTGTTTGTGATAATGCCTTTCCAGAGTTAAATTTAGAAAACAAACAGCACAGCCAACTGTAATCTAAGGGTTTAGAGCCATAGGCTTAGCCCACCCTCCTTATACCCAACTGGGTTTCATGAATCCCAACAGCAGGCTCAGCCCCACTCACATTGGGGTCCCATCTTGATCTGAAACAAGCATGATTTAAGTAGTCCCAGCCCCAAATCAGAAGCATATAATATCCTTTGTCCTCTCCAAACCCTGACCTTGAACTCATTCTGATGTTAAGGTCAGACAAACATGGTTTCAAATGCTAGCTCTGCCTTTTTCTTACTGTACGCCCTGTGGAAAGTTACTTCACCTTTTTGTAACTTAATTGTTCTCACCTAAGAAACCAGAGACAACTAGATCTGTCTCATAGGATTATAAGATTTAATTATAAAACATAATTATAGTAGCAAACACTTATCTGGGACTTAAAATGACCAGGCTCTTTGCAGGGCTTGTCACATGGATTCATTCATTCATCCAACGCATGTTTATTGGATGCCTGCCATTCATAGGGTCTGGAATAATAATAGTTAACATTATTGAGTATTTACTATGTGTCAGGCACATTTCTAAACAGCTTATTTCAGTTAATCTTCACAACATTCCTATGACATTTATTTAATCCTCACAATAATCTAATGAAGTGCCAATATACTATTTTCCCCATTTTAACAAATGGGGAAACCAAGGCATAAAGTATAAGTAACTTGTCTGGGTCACACCACTGGTCTCATGCAATTGGACTCCAGAGATCCTAGTTTAAACTATTGGGGTGTACCATGTGATGCGTGAGGTTAAACTATATGAATCAGCCAACATTCCACCATTTTAAGGTATACAAATGGTAATTTTATATGCTTTGTCCTAATAGCTTTGTAAGGGGCCTTTGTAGAGCCTGAAACTTAGGCAGCCTTCAATGAAAGGTCTTTTGTTTCCTGTTTTGTTTTGTTCATTAGAATTGCCCTTCTGCCATATTCTCCAGACTCGGTTTCTACTTTGTGCCCCAGGTCTAGCATTATTGGACCTCTGTCCTTGTTCTTTGTGCCTGAGTTGGATTCTGGAGATGGACTTCTGTCTTACTCTGGTTTATCAGACCTCTTGACTCCATCCTCAGGAATTGGCATTCCTGGGACTTTGCTTTAATACTAATACCATAGCAATAACAAATATAAAGAACTGGTATTTATGGAGTGCTTACTCTGTAGCAGGCCCTGCTCTAAGAACTGTATGTGCATTTATGCATTGAATCTTCACAACAATCCTGTGAAGTAAATGATGTTATTTTCCCCTCCTCATAGGTAAAGAAAGTGAGGTGTGGAGAACTGAGATGATTTGGCCATGTTTACTCCCTTTTGATAGACCTCCCTGTCCAGCTGCATTTCCAGACATTACCTGCTTCCAGAATCCCATTCTTCGGCACTCTGGGACTGCTGTGTCTCTTCCCAGCCCTCTTTCCATTTTTGCCTTACTCTTTCCAACCTCATTCTGCTGGCCAGCGTCGGCATCCTTGACGCCCACATGAACCATCCCCAGCTGCTGCCTCACCCCACTCAGCCAGTGCAGGGCACAGTCCAGACCCCTCACCATCAAACTAGATTCTGAGCACTTATAGAAACTTGCCCAGCCTTGTCCTCAGCGATAGTTCAGGATTTAGGGTGTTTGTAGCTTTCTTAAAGCTAAAATGTCAAATTCCAGAGGACTTGACAATTGCCTAAGTATACTCTAAGGATATAATATATTCTTGGGGAAAAACTAAGCCATTTTTAATTCTTTCATCCAGTCTTCTACTCAACAGAATTAATTGAACATCTGTTTACTCTGTTACCAGCCCAGAACTAAGTGCTGTGGGCACTGGAGGGAATAAAGGGAATAAAACACAATGGCCATCCTTTAGGAATTTCAAACGTAATGTGATGAGAGAGACCTGTAAACAAAGCATCCCTACCTAGAGTGTTAAGTGCTCTAATAGAAGGGGACAGATGTGCTTGGAGGCCCAGGAGAGAAAGTAAACAACCTTGTAAGGCACCAGGGAAATTTTCACCAAGGGCTAGACCTTGAAGACAAAAAAGGGCTTACCCAGCAGACAAGGAGAGTAGAGCATTTTAGGCATTAAAGAAGAAGGGCCGCCAACATGGAAGGAATAGAATCAGCAAAGGTGGGGACGTGGGTGGGTACTAGAGTATAGAGAGAGGCCAGAAGCTCGGGCCTGAGAAGGGAGATCTGGAGAAGCCAGTGGGAACCAGGTCCTGGTGGGCTTTGTGTCACTGGCTGAGAAGCATCAAGGTGATGGAAAGAGAGTGAGTACTTTTAAACAGAGGAGTGATATCACCAGGTCTGGGTTTGAGAATGGTCATGGCAGCAGTATTGAAGGTGAACAAAAGGGAGAGACTTTGACGCCCATCAGTCTGGTTCAGTTAGGAGGTAAAGGCACACCAAATGCCTGAGCTGTGGCTGTGGATGTTTGCTGGAGGTGAGGGTACACAGACAGAGCTCTAAGGGAGAGAAACCACAGGTATCTATATCCTCACCTCCATCAAACATCCACAGGGAGCTTGAACAAAAAGGAGTTTTGGAAGGGTCTTCTTTGTGTAAGAATCCCCCTCCATTTGTGAAGTGAGATAATTTGGTAAATTAATTATAATCACAGGAATCAAAAATCTATCAAATTAGCTATGGAGTAGTCTTTTTATTTGAGTGTAGGACAAACTCCCATGTGTCTAAGTGAGAAGGATAAATCACCATCTTCTCATAAAACCCCAGACCTCTTGTACACTTTGGATGATTTGTATACTTTATCAATATGTATCAATAAAATTGATTTGTTAAAAATAAAGAAAAAAAACAACCTTGACCTCAGGACTAAAAAGGACCTTAAAAGGTTTGGCTTTTTTTCCCTAAGCGCTATATTAGTTATTTGTTGCTGAATAACAAATTACCCAAAAACTTAGTGGCTCCACACAACAAAATATCTATTGTCTCACAGTGTCTGTAAATGAGATATTCATGAGTGGCTTAGCTGGGTGGTTCTGGCTCAGGACGTTGCCGTCAAGACCTCAGCAGGGGCTGCAGTCATCTAAAGGCTTGACTGGGGTGGAGGATCCACTTCCAAGGCGGCTCACCCACGTGGCTGTTGGCAGGAGGCCTCAGTTCCTTGCTGTGTCAACTCTCCATAAGGCTGCTTGAGTGTCCACATGGCAGCTGACCTCCCCTGGAGTAAATGATCTTGGCCTCAAAAGTCACATGCCATCATTTCCTGAATATCCTACTGGTTTACTCAGGTCAGCCCTGTTCAGTGCAGGAGTTGGGGCTAATAGGGGCCATCACGGAGGCTTGCCAGCATACTTCCTGACTTCAGGGAAGCAAGTTATTATCCTTAACCCCATTTTACAGATTCAGCAATAGAGGTTAGGTGTGGAGACAATGTGGCATGGTGGGAAGAGAACTGGGCCAGGAGACAGAAGACTGAACCATGACTCCATTGCTATTTGTGTGACCCTGGGAAGAGTCACTCCTCAGACCTCAAATTCCTCAACTAGGAAAGTACTTTTAACATGCTTCTTTCCCAGGAGGGCTTGCAAAGGAATACAGAGAAGGATATCGGGGGCTTTGAATGAAGGGGGAAAGAGCTGAGAAGTTATCTTCTGGATAATTGGAAAGACTTAAGCATTTTTTAACTTAAAGATGCCGGACAAAATCATGTTTTCTGAGGACTACTGTAGAAGTAGGATGGATAATTAAGTGGAGGGACCAAGACAAGAGGTGAGCAAACCAATGACACATGGTATTTAAGGAGCCCATTCTCAGTTGCTGGTGATGGGGATAGACACACAGTCTTGCTCCAGAATCAGAAACCTTGGGAGTATACACATCATGCCACTACCTCATTTCTATTTGTACAGCGTTTATGAGAAAAGCTCTACTTAGTATCCAAAAGATTGTAAATCTCTATCCTCCCTTTGCTTTTTCTGAAATGGCAGCCTGTGTTTTAATGGGCTTCCTGGTTTTATGGAAACCTTAATCTTTGCCTTAGGACCCAGGATCCACTGAAGATTGTAAAACCAACAGAAAGGCAGAAACCATGAAAAAGGGTGTCTCCTTTGGATAGTCTGCATTTGATTTCAAGTCTTTTTTCATAGATTCAGTTAAGGCTTATAGCTATAGTCATTAAAATATTAAAAGTAACACACACAATTCTAAATGGCAAAATAGTATATGTCCTTAACTCCATTGGAGAGCAAAGAATAAAACACTGGAGTCTAGTTGTTATAGGAAGAAATGATCCTCTATGTATCTGTTGAAAATTTATGCCTGGTCCTTTTTTCTCCTGAATTTGGACAGATTTGCAGTATTTTTTTACATACAAAATGTCAAAAATGAGCTGATAGTGTACATGTTTTAAAGACATAATGGAAACAAACATGAGTTCAGAACTAAAGACTTCACTGTGAGTACAGTTAATATTTTCAGTTGAATTATTTTTTATTTGTAGTGTACAAAGGGTGGGGGGATATAAGCTGCTCTAATAACTTTCCTTTGAATAACAGGAATGTCTTCTGCTAAATGCAACTCTGAAAGATTAAAGAAGAGCCATAAAAATGAATTTTAAGAGCCACGATCCCCTGCCCTCCCACTTAAATAAACTCTGTCTATTCTATTAATTATTGTATTACACCATAAGCTGCAGAGCTAGGAAACTCCCATTCTTTCCACAGATTCACTCATGCATACAGCATTTGTGATTGATGGACCAGTGAGTTGAAATGTGCAAATGGAGATGAAACAGCCCAAGATTAAACATCTCCCGGGTAGGAGACTGGCACCTATCCAGCATCTTAAACTTGGCCAAGCTCTACAGAGAGTATTCAAGGAAAGATGCTTGGTCTCTGCCAGAAGACTAGAAAAATCCCTCCTCTTCCTAGTCCTTTAAATATGACCCAACAACCTTCTTCTTTCATGACCTAGACTCATTTCCTCAACAAATATTGACTGAGAACCAGAGAATCTGCTCTGTGTAAGACTGTGAGGAGAGACACGCTGAGAATACAAAGTTAGTCAAGGGGTCTAAGGTCAAAGGAACTTAGAGTCCAGGGCAGTGTTTCTCAACACTGGCTGCACATTAGAATTAGCTAGGACTTTTAAAAGTACTGGTGCCTTAGCCCCACTCATAAAAATTAAATCATAATCACTGGGGGTAATTCCAAAGTGGAACCAAAGTTGAGATTCATGGGGAAGAGACAAACAGATGATTGTCCTACCATGTTACTGGTCTATCAGAACCCAGGGAAAGGACCCCATCTTGACTTCAAGGAAGGCAAGGGTTAGCTGCAGGAGATGACACTTTATGTGTGGCTCAAAGAGGAAAAGGAGACAGCAGAGGAAGGCAAGTTGAAGAATAGGGCTTGAAGGAGCAGTGTGTGCAAAATGAGAGATAGTAGGACATTCCCAAGAAGTGCAAGATGTGCAGTGTAGCTAAAGATAAGGGTTTTATGGAGAGGAGGGAGAAGTGGTAAGAGATGAGGCCCAAGGTATAGGAATAAATCTATTTTATTCATCCTTGTTTCTTGAACTTGGCAGGTATATCCAAAGAAGAATACTTTATACCGAAGGCTATGGGAATTATTGAAGGGTATCAGTTAGGGAATAACCTCATGACTCAATGAGATTTCTATTTTACAATGACCTTCTGCCAGAAGGTTTGGATAAGTAACTGATGGAGGTAGGGTATATAGGAAGGGGTGAGGAATGAAGGAAGAAGGACAGTTAAGACATTTGTGATAGAGGGACAGAGACAGATGATATGGGACTAAATTAAGACAGGATGGTGGAAAAACAAAGAGTAGATTTGAAAGACAATAGCGGCAAAATAGATTAAACTTGGTGACTGATTAGATGTAAAAATAAAGGGGAGAAAAGAGCAAATGACTCCCATGTTCATGGCCTGGGTGACGAGATGACTGGAAGAGAAATACTTTAATACTGTGGCTCTTCCATCCTTTCTCCTTTGACCACTTCACAACCAGTACCTAGCCATGCCTCTCCTAGGTAATTGAGAAAAAGACATGCAGATTTTATTTCTGTAGATAATATAATAATAGGAAATCTATGGACCTTTTGGTCTTGAAGAGGTTTATTACAGCCCAGTCCTCACCAGGACCTCATTATAATCAGCTAGATTAAGTACCTTCTTCCTTCCAATTGTTGTTTGTGACTTGGGGAGAAGTCATTCTTCTCCAGAGGGATCTGAGAGCCTATGGCCCAGTCCAATGAGGCCAAAAGGCAAATGGGTTCTCCTGTCCAGGAGCAGTATGGGAGAACTACAAGAGAATGGGTGGGACTTGTTTTAGTTGTGCTCCAATTGAAGGTTGCAAACATTAGATTTTGGGAGCACCAATGAAGCAAGAAAATGAAAAGAGATAATATGAAATTATCTGGACTATCTCTAAAGATAAAAAGATTAATACTTTATGACCAACAATTTCACTCATGGGTATTTCATTCTAAAAGAAATGCATATATGTGGTCACCAAAAGACATATATTAGAATGTTCCCAGCTTTTGTCTTTACTAATAAAGTACCCAAATGCCCATCAGTAATATAATGGATAAATAAAATGTGATATACTCACACAATGAAAATCAATTATTCAAAACTAGGCAAAAGAATATGGGTAAATCTCACAAGTATAATGTTAAATGAAAGAAGTAAGACACAAAAGATTAGATACTTCATGCATTTATATGAAGTACAACCCAGCAAATCTAATCTACGTGGTTAGGAGTAAGGATAGTGATTGGAGGACCAGTGGGAGCAATAAGTAGTGACTGGAAATGGGGCCCAGCAGGGGCGTCTAGGGTGGCAGTCACGTTCTCTTTCTGGGTGCTAGGCATATAGGTGTGCTTAGTTAATGAAAATCCATGCACTAATATACTAATATATGTGCACATTTTCCTATGCAGAGTATGCTTCACTGAAGAAGTTTTGATAAATGAAATAAAGAATCTTATGTGTGGGGAAAAAGAGAGGGAAAAGGTAATGAGTTAAATCTTTGACACTCTGAGTTTGAGGTGTCTAGGAAATGCTGAAGTCCAGGTATCCGTTAGATTTTGATTAAATGAGCTAGTTGCTCAGAAGAATGATATGTCCAAAGTTTAATGAAAGAAAAAAGCAACTTGCTTTTGTTCTCTTTCCCAAAATACACTTGTCCAGAATCATGAGTTTGTCCAGAAACAGCACACATAGTTAATGATCCCTTTGACATTGGTACTTGTCTCTGAGTGAACTCCATTTTTTTAAATCTAATCTCCATGAGTGTTTCTACAGCAGCATTTTCCTGATGACAACAGCTCCTAGTTGGCAAGAGGCTAGCTATTCTAAACTATTAGGCACATGCTCCCACAGCATACATGCCCATTCTAAAGTCTTCATGCGTTGGGACAGAGGCTGGTTAGCTGTTCACCAAACCCCTTTCCTTTTCTTTCTGAGCACACAGTGAGATTACCAGCCCCAACCTCCTTTGCAATAAGGAATGACCCTGTGATTGGGTTCTAAATAGCAAAATGTCAGTAGAAGTAATGGGTGCCACTTCCAGAGCTGAGCCACCAAAACCTCTCAAGTGAAGTCCTTTGTGCTCTTTCCCCTTGTGTCAGCCAGAAGCAGACAAGCACAGCAACCTTACAAGAATGTATTGAAGGTAGCAGAGTCACAGATGGAAGGGGCTTGGGTGTCTGAATATATGCTGGGAAATACTCACTTACTGACCAGGAACCCATTTCAAACTTTGAGAAAGAAATTAACCTTGGGTGTCACCTTCTCCAACTAGCCTTTCCAGATATCCCCTATATGAAGAGATTCTCTACATATACCTTCTTCCTAGATTCTGATAGCACTTTATTTGTATTAATGTCACTGTTGTGCCTTCTTTATATTAACTAGGTGTACCCTGATCCACTAGACTAGAATTTTCTGAGTGATGAGGATCATCGTATTGATATTATTCACCATTGTAGTCCATGGGACTAGTACAGTTCCAGGCATATAGTAAGTGTTCAGCAAATACTTACTAAGTTAATGAATAAATGAATGGATTTTGATCCTTTTAATTCCAACTGAGAGCCCAATATGTTTCTAAGAACTTTTAGTCCATCAAAAAATACTTGTAAAATGTATCAATAAATGAATGCATCTTGAGTGAATTCATTCACACATAAATAAATGGGACATGAGTGGCAAGGGAGGGAGCAGATACCTGAGACATAAAGCCTGGTGAAAATGGAGAAAGCTGTAATAACTAACAGGAAAAAGACAGATAGAAAAGAGAAATTTCATTTTTGTGTATCTATTCACTTATTCATTCCCTCCATCCCTCCATTCACATCATTCTCCCTCAATGAAAACAAATCGAACAATTCTTATAATATAATAAGAGATAGATTTGTTGAATATTAACTGTGTATAAAGCCATGTTCTATGCACTTGGCATGGAGTAATTCATTAAATCTTCATTACAACCCTCTTAGGCAGTGCATCAGTCCAGGTTCACTAGAGAAACAGAATCAATATAAAGAAATTTATTTTAAGGGATTGGCTGACCCATTTGTGGGGGCTGGCAAGTCCAAAATCCATAGGGCAGGCCAATAGGCTGGGAATTCAGGCAGAAGTTAATGCTGCAGTCTTGAGGCAGAATTTCTTCTTTTCTAGGAAACCTCAGTTTTTGCTCTTAAGGCCTCAACTGATTGAATAAGACCCACCCACATCTTTGAGGATAATTTCTTTTGCTTAAAATCAAGTGACTGCAGATATTAAACACATCTACAGAATACCTTCACAGCAACACCTAGATTAGTGTTTGTTAAATACTTGTATACGATACAACCCAGCCAAATGGACACATAAGACCAACGATCATGGGTGGGCACCATTTTTATATCCCATGTATATATGAGAAAACTGGAATTTAAGTCGGTGATTGTCAAAGTCACACAGGTAGCAGTGGGGCAGGAACTCAGAACCAGTCAGTCAGTCTGGAGCCCAGGCACTCAACCGTGATGCTACAACTCCTATGAGCCAACCACGATTTTCCGCAGTGGAAGTACAGATAAAAATAAAGAAAAGACCTTCTCATTTAAACCTTTATCATATAAATTGGCAATCTGTCTACCGTGTCTAGTGGGCATGTACTATGGTGGAAATGCATAAAATGCTAGGAAAGGGTTGGCACAAGAAAGGAAAGTTTGGGGGACTTCAACCAGGAGGTGACATTTGACTGGGCCTGGAAATATGTCTGTGCATGTCTGTGGAAGAGGGAAAGAGGACATGGAGAGGCAGGCAAACAGAAGGATCAGTGGGCGCCAAGGCGAGTGACGGAAGTGTTCCTAAGTAGCAAGTGTGCCGGATGCTTGCAAGTGGGAGGGGCTGGAGAGAAACAACACTCCAGAGGACGTTTGCATCTAGATCATAAAGATCCTCGGTTGCCCAGTTAAAGGACTGCTCTTTGACTGGAAGACAACTGGGAACCATTGAAGCCTTTCAAGCAGGGAAATGGCATGATGAAATCTGTGTTTAAGAAAACTCTTCTGCGGCTGTGTGGAGTTAAATGTAAGGAGTGGAGGGACCCTACATACTGGGAGATCAGTTCAGTGAGCATTGCTTTGGTCTAGGAAAAGCACAAATGGGGAATCAGGATGGAAGCACAGGGACAAAGAGGAGAGATGGTGAAGGGAATGAAGTGAAACCTAGATCAACAGATCCTGTTTACTTTGTGGAGGAAGGGGGAAAGAAAAACAAGGTGGTTTTGTGGTTTCTGGCTGTGTCATTGACTGAGACTGTGAATATAAGAGGAAGAAGGAATTAGCACCTTGAAAATGAAATTAAGAAAGGTTATTCTTTAAATGTTGCATTAAAAAGTAGATAGGTAGATGATGCTGTTTTCTCTGTGAACATTACATTCAGTAGAAGGAGCTGTGGGGGAGAATCCATTAAAGTTCTACAAATTATAAGGTAATGTGGCATAGTTTGAAGAACAATATTTGACTCATAGCAGGACTCACTGAATCACAGCACAGAAGCCAAAGCGTAGAGCTGAATATTCCCAAAGAATAAGGATATCTGCACAATTCCCAATTTCCTATCTACACACCAACCACAAAGATGGATTATGTGTGAGATGTGTCTGTGTTGTTGGAAAAAAAATAAACAAAACAATGCAACATAACTGCCATAGTTGGCAGGGCCTGCCAGGAAACTGAGCAGAAAGAACACTGTGAGGTCCACTGAGGAGAGCGGGTCCGAGGCCGGGGGAGGGAGAGGCAGGAAGGGCCACATGGTCTGAAGAAGAGCGCTGGCGGCCAGTTAGAGAAACCGGAAAATAGGCCAGAATTTGCCTCTCAGACTGAGAAAAGCTGGGTGGATTAAACCACTCATGTTTAGCCCCATTTGTGGCTGCCCTCCTTGGACGCTTTTGACTGCCCATGATTCATGCAAAGACAAAAAATAATAATAATAATAATTACTATGATAATATTTGTAGTCAACATAACCAAGGGTTTCTTTGCTTCAGATTTATTTTAACTCCACTCCACAAATCATATTCAAAACATAAATGACTCAGATGATACTTTGAGTATAGTCTCCATGAGCATCATAAGGATTACCATGGAAGTTTTGTTTTGCATGGATCTGCATACTAGTGCATGTATCAGGACAAATTATTATGAATATTATTTTCAGGGACATTTGAAAGATTTGTACAAATCTCTAAGTTGGAAAGGTTTACATGGTTCCTTTTTTTTTCTTTTCCTTTTGGCATGAGCCATACATAGCTATATGAATTTTCCTCTTGTGACTACTTGCTCAGAAAACATAAAGATAAAAAGGCCTTTCCACTAAATTTGGAAAGCAGAGTTTATTTATGAAGATGAGGCGCAGGCTGAAAGAATTTTTTTCTAAATCTTCTGTACTAAATTGACTCTCAAATAAATGGTGCCCATGTTAGAAGATCAACTCAGGGATAATATTTTATTTCAACTTAATTATGAATACTTTTAGTGTCCAATCCAACTGAAAGAAACTTAAAGTCTCTTCTTGTTACATATATATTTCTTGTAATAAAAGAAAGTGTCGATTAATAACAAGGGGCCATGGCATTTAAAGATGGGTATAGGAAGAAGATAAAGCCGATTTATCCCTTATTCTCCACCCTCACCTACCTCCCCCCTGTTGCATACAAAGTACACACACTAGGTTGTCCAACCGTCCAGGTTTACCTGGGACAGAGGGAGTTCCTGGGACACAGAGCTTTCTGCTAAAACCAGGAAAGTCCCAAAGAAACTAGGATGATTTGGTCACTCTACCCTACACACTCATGATGTATACATTTTCCTTTAATTCTCCATTGCTTTAAAACTGCGTTAACTCCATAAAACCCATTCAAATTGTATTCTGCTCTCCCCACTCCTGCACATCATCATATTGGGGGTCCTAGCTAACGCGATAAAGAAATGTAGATAGGAAATGAAGAAAGAAATCTCTCTTCACAGACATGATTGTTGAAAACATCCTAATGAACCTCAAGAAAGGCTGCCAGATGTAATATGAGTTGGGAAAGTTTGCAGGATACAAGATTAAAATCAATTGTATTTCTCTATACTAGTAATAAGCAATTGGAAATTAATATGGAAAAAACAATAGTATTCATAATAGCACCAGAAAATATGAAATATTTACGTATAATTCTAACAAACTATTTCTAAGATCTATAAACCAAAGAGAACAAAAATGCAAATAAAAAAATCAAAGAAGTCCCAAGCGAATGGAGAGATAGATCTCATTCACATATTAGAAGATTCAATATAGATAAGGCAGCAATTCTCCTCAACATGATCTATAAATTCAATGCAATCACAATCAAAATCCTAGCCAGATTTCAAGTTTTAGAATTGACAAGCTGATTCTAATATTTACATGGAAACAACCTTGAAAAAGAATAATTTTGGAGGATTCACATGATCTAATTTAAATGCTCGCTGCAAATCTACAGTAATCAAGATAGTGTGGTAATGG
>JAQZBX010055617.1:0-18376 GCA_029593785.1 Cabassous unicinctus | reverse complement strand
TTTTTTTTTGGAAGTATGGGGGATTGAACCCAGGACCTCATACGTGGGAAGCAGGTGCTCAACCACTGAGCTACATCTGCTCCCCTATATTTTTTTTATTAGAGAAGTTTTGAGTTTACAAAACAATCATGTATAATGTACAGAATTCCCATACGTCATCCCTCCACCACCACCTTACATTGTTGTGGAACATTTGTTACAGATTATGAAAGAACATGATCAGACTATTACAACTAACTATGGTCCATAGCTTACATTTGGTGTATTTTTTCCATACACCCCCCCTACTATTAACACCATGTATTAGTATTGTCTGTTTGTTATAGTTCATGAGAGAACACTCTCATACATGTACTGTTAATCACAGTCCATCTTCCACAACATGGTTATACGTGTCCCATGCCATGTAAAATCTATCCAAAGTGTACACTCAGTGGCTTTCACTTTCATAACATAATTGTGCAGTCATTGAGTCAGTAAATTTTTGAACCTTTACCTTAGTCCAAAAGAAAAATCCCGGATCTGCTGAGGGGGTGCAGGGTAGAGGACTCGACCTGGGAAGAGACCCCTGCCTCCCTTAGCTGAATGGAAACCCTTTCCCACCTAGCTGGAATTCTGGTCCCCTGGGTGCCCCAGGACTCATCCTGCGAATGAACTTCATGAGCTTGAAAAACAAATAGCATCTGTCTCTGCAGAAACGAAAGAAACAGAGAAGCAGATTTATCAGCAAGATGCTGCCGTAGAGAATATCAAACTTCAGCGTGGAGGCCAGGAAACTCAAATCAAAGCCTTACATAAAGAAAATGTAAAGCTTAAATTTGACACAGAAGCAGCCCAAGAATATTTTGAGGAACAAATGATAAGATATATATTATGCAAAAAATAAAAGCATATAAAGATAGTTTGGGGGAAGTAGAAAGCAAATGGTCATTTACGATTGAACTCTGAAAAACGAGACCTTGTTAAAAAACTAAAGACAATGGAAAAGGAACGTATGCAAGATCTCCAAAATCCAGAAGGAAACTGGATAAAACGAGTACAGGAAGACTTTATGAAGCTAAAGGATAAAATTATAACTATAAGAATCTATCACTGAAAAAAACTTGTTTTCTTGAGGAGAAAAAAGGCACACGAAAAATTAGAAGAAATAGAGGTACAACATAAGAGGTATGATGCAATTCTTAAGCTTTTGTTTTGTTGGTTGAACAAGCTTCAGTCAAAAAGAAGACAATGGCAATAGAACATTCAATATCTGGAAAAATTAGAACACTCTCATATTTGTACTGTTAATCACAGTACAAATGCATCAGAATGCAAGAATAACATTGAACTAAGAAAATGCATCAGAATGCAAGAATAACACTTTCATAGGGCAAAGTGGAGCATAGACCCTGCCAACTCCAGCTATGGGACAAAATGTTGAGGAAATCCTTTCAATTCTTAACAATGAGCCTTCATTATCAGAAGCCTGTCCTAATGATGGATTTATTTTCTTTTTTAGTATCAGTTATCCATTTATTAAAGTTCATACCGACCCTATAACTGATAGCAGTAGATAGAAAATAGGAATGCTTACTAGGGAATAGTAGAAGATGATATGAATGTTTTGAGTTTGTACAATATATTGTATTTATGAATGCCTCTTTAAAACCTTGTTGCATTCACCACCGTATAGAGTAAACATTTTAGAAGTAAAAAAAAAAAAAAAGAATGGAAAAATCCCATACTGCCCCTATTATTGACCCTTGTGTTGATATACTACTTTCTTGGACATTGATGGAAGATTAATACACTATTGCCATTAACTATAGTCCATAAGTTACATTAATTGTGTTTTTCCCATGTACCATCATATTCTTACCACCTTTTAATAGTGATGTACATTTGCTCTAGTTCATAGAACATTCTTGTATTTGTACTGTTAACCACAATCCTCATCCACCTTTGGATTCACTGTTATTCTGTCTCTAGATTATTCTCTAGCTTTCTTTCATTTGACATTTATTTCCCTAGATTACCCCTTTCAGCCACAATCCCATTTATAAATGAGCCATGTTAGTTATACTCACTATAATGTGTTGCTATCAACTCTATCCATTCACAGACAAGGTAATAAAAAATTCTATATACATTAAGCATCAGTACCCCTTCTCAGTCCTCATTCTATCTCCTAATAACCTATACTCTAGGTTTTAAATCCATCTGTTTATTCTTCATATTTAGTTCATACTAGTGAGGCCATAAAATGTTTGTCCTTTTGTGTCTGGCTTATTTCACTCAGCATAATGTCCTCAAAGTTGATCCATGTTGTCATATGTGTCCCAAATTCATTTCTTCTTCCAGCAACATAGTATTCCATCGCATGTGTATACCACATTTTGTTTATCCACTCATCGGTTGATGGACACTTGGGTTGTTTCCATCTTTTGGCAATTGTGAATAATGTCACTATGAACATCGGTGTAAAAATGTCTGTTTGTGTCTCTGTTTTCAGTTCTTCTGGATATACTCCTAGTAGAGGGATTCCTGGATTATATGGCAGTTCTATATTTAACTTCCTGAGGAACCGTGAAACTGTTTTCCTCAGAGGCTGCACCATTCTATATTCCCACCAACAGTGAAGGAGTGTTCCTATTTCTCACATCCTCACCATCACTTATTTTTTTTAATAATTGTCATTCTATGTGAAATGATATCTCATTGTAGTTTTGATTTGCATTTCCCTTAAAGCTAGTAATATTGAGCATTTGTTTCATGTGCTTTTTCGCCACTTGTATTTCCTCTTTGGAGAAATGTCTGTTTAAGTCTTTTGCCCATTTTTTAAATTGGATTGCTTGCACTATTATTGTTGAGTTGTACAATCTCTTTATATATCATGGAAATCAACCCCTTATCAGATATGTAGTTTCCCATATATTTTCTCCCATTGATTGGGTTGCCTTTCCACCTTCTTGACAAACTCCTTTGAAGCACAAAAGTGTTTACGTTTGAGGAGGTCCCATTTATCCATTTTTTTCTTTCATTGCTGGTGCTTTCAGTGTAAGGTTTAAGAAATCACCACCTACCACCTGGTCTTGAAGATGTTTCCCTACATTTTTTTCTAGGAGTTTTATGGTTCCAGCTTTTATATTTAGATCTTTGATGCATTTTGAGTTAATTTTTGTGTAAGGTGTGAGATAGGGGTTCCCTTTCTTTCTTTTGGATATGGGTATCCAGCTCTCCCAAGACCATTTGTTAAATGGACTATTCTGCCCCAGCTGGGTGGGCTTGACAGCCTTGTCAAAAATCACTTGACCATAGGCTGCACTTAAGTTAGAACAGAACAAAAAACATGTTATACCTAAGATAAAATCTAATGCATACCTGGATGAAGGTTCAAAGAAAGGTGAGGACGTGCTGAACTTAAGAAAGAATAGGAAAAGATACACATCAAGATGAAAACCATGTTCTTATGACGTTAGTAGCTGAGGCAGGAAAAGGTTATTATAAGTTACTAGAAAACATTAGTGCAGGCGCACTTTTCATTGCTTTGTTCTATGATCATAATAAAAGCCATGATGGTTTGTGCAGAAGGACTCTTCTCCCCTAGGGTGAAGGGTCCCCTGACCCCATCTTTAGCATATTTCTGTCTCTGTCTTTGATCTGCGGCGCCATCTTCACGGTTCCAGTTCCTGAGTTTCAACATTTGGTGCCCGAACAGGGACCTGAAGGTGCAACAATTTCACGGCCAGGGGCTCCTTGACGAGCGGTTTCCAGAAAAGTTCGTTTCATCCTTGGGACATTAGGGTAATGGGGAATCATCAGTCGGGTTTTGAAGAGTACTCTAATGTGTTGAGAACATTATTGAAAAGCACCGGTGTGACTGTTAAATCCTTGGCTTTTGAGAAACTGTTTTCTTTAGTGCAGAAGCATTGCTATTGTTTTCAGCCAAAAGGGTGTAATATATTGAACTTAAAGCAATGGAAATTAGTTATGAAAGCCTTACGGAAGGCTTATCAAAAGGGAGAGCCGATTCCTTGACATGTGTGGTCTTTGTGCAATCTTATTTCTTTGGCTCTTGAGCCACTACAATCAGAAGAAAATGAGGAATCCAAAGAGGATGTTGCAGTTGCTGAACCTTTATTGGATCCCTTAGAGGATGATGCAGATCCATATGAAAATGAAAATGAAACATTGACAAGAGAACAATTGGTTAATATCCCCTCATCTATAAAGACGGAGGAAAATAAGAAACTTGCTTCTAAAGGGGCATATGGAACTTTTCCTGCCGTCATAATGCCTTTGGCCCCTAAAGACGATCTGTTAACATTTGAGCAAACGCCCCCAGCAGCTCCATTTAATCCATTTCTTTCTTCGTCTGATGATCCTCCTAGGGCGTCTGTTACTGTTCCTGCCCCACCCTCTGCAATTATGAAAAGTGTAGCACAAGGCAGTCGAGCTGGAGATTCAGATGCTATTCAACTCCTATCTGCTTTTCCAGTCACCGTTACACAGGTTCAACCTAATGCACAATATCCTCAGGGAGGTGTTCAGTATGACCACGTTTCTATACCTTTTAAAACTATTAAAGAGTTAAAACAGGCATGTACTCAATATGGGGTAAATTCACCATATACTTTTGATTGGTGCAAAGGCTTGTACAAGCAGATAGACTAATACCTTGGGATTGGGACATGCTGGCCCTCACTGTCCTGAATCCGGCTGAGTTTTTACAATTTAAGACTTGGTGGACTGATGAAGCTATTATTGTGGCACGCCAGAATCAACAACAAAATCCTCCCATACCTATTACCGCAGAACAGTTACTGGGGATAGGTCAGTGGTTTGGGGTCCCCCAACAATTGCAATATGAAGATGTGGCCATTGTGCAAATTCATATGTGTTGTCTTGCTGCATGGAGGCGTATTACAACTCCTGGTCAAGCTACTCAATCTTTTGCAAAAATAACTCAACGAAATACAGAGCCCCATATTGAATTCATTGCGAGGTTGACGGATATAGTTACAAAAACTGTTACTCAGCCTGATCTTAAGGATATGCTTGTTCAGATTTTGCCTTTTGACAATGCTAATAATGAATGTAAAAAGGCTTTGCGTCCTATCAAAGCGGCAGGGGGTACTTTGCAGGATTATATTAAGGCCTGCCAAGATATTGGTTCTAATACTTACAATATGAGTCTCCTTTTAGCCACTATAAAAGGACAGAATCCTATGACCAGTACTTTAACATGCTTTAAATGTGGAAAACCTGGACACATAAGAAAAGACTGTCCAGTCAAAACTGTTAATAGAAATCCATCTAGTGGTAACAATAAATCTGTTCCCAATAGTATTTGTCCCGTATGTCAAAAGGGATTACATTGGGCTAATGAGTGCCGTTCGAGATATCATAAAAATGGCACACCTATTAATAAGTCGGGAAACTCCCAAGCGGGCCTACCTCAGGGCCCTCGGAAAAACAGCATGAGCACTCTATCCATGCTGGCTCAGACATACCCAGTCAGCAATAGAGTTGTCCACTCCGACATGTCACAGAATTAAAAGCTGCTACTAAAGGTAGTGCAGCTGTTGATCTTCCCTGGGCTGAAACTAAATTAGTGACTCCCTCTTTGGGTGTTCAAAAAATGAAAACAGGCATTAAGGGGCCTATTCCAGTGCATAATGTTGGTCTTATAATTGGCCACAGTAGCCTTACAGCCAAAGGTGTTTTGGTGCAAAGGGGAGTCATTGATTCTGACTATGATGGAGAAATTTGTGTTTTGTTACAAACTAACTCCCTGTCAGATTGAGTCTGGTGATCGTATCACTCAACTTCTTTTACTGCCGTATCACAAGCCTCTTTATGGCCGATAAAAAGAACAGGAGGTTTCAGTTCAACAGGTCGTAAGGTTTATTGGCAGACAGCAATTGGCGATGAAAGACCTGAAATTACTATAAAAATAAATGGAAAAATTTTCCTGGGACTATTGGACACAGGGGCTGATGCATCCATAATAGCAAAAAGGTTTTGGCCTCAGGCTTGGACTCTTCAAAAGGTCCCTACAGTCTTCACTGGCATAGGAACATCGACAGATATTTATCAGAGTACTCAGATTTTTAAAGTAGTAGGTCCGGAAGGGCAAAAGGGAGCGCTGCAAGCTTATGTTGCAGATGTAGCACTTAATTTGTCGGGACACAATTTACTTAATCAATGGGGGTCCTATTTAAACATTCCTCAAATTTCTGATAATGCTAAATATATTATTACTACAATGCAATATTCCTCCTCTATGGATTCACAAACACGATTTCCTGGAGATTTTCGAGGCATGGGATATCCAAATTTAGAGTAGGGGCATCTGTAAAACAGGGCTTCGCATTACCTCTTAAATGGTTAACAACTAAACCCATATGGGTAGAGCAGTGGCCCCTTACAAAGGATAAGATAGAAGCCCTTAAACTTTCAGTAGAAGAGCAGTTAACTGCAGGACATATAGAACCATCTACTAGCCCATGGAATTCACCTGTGTTAATTATAAAGAAAAAATCAGGAAAATGGCGTATGCTTACAGATCTTAGGGAAGTTAATAAAGTCATTCAACCCATGGGCCCTTTACAACCTGGTCTCCCCTCTCCAACTATGATTCCTTGAGATTGGCATCTTCTTATAGTAGATTTAAAATATTTTTGTTTACTATTCCCCTTTATCCAGAGGATAGAGAAAAATTTGCCTTTACTATACCTTCTCCTAATCATGCCGCCCCCTACAGAAAGGTATCAATGGAAAGTGCTACCTCAAGGGATGATGAATAGTCCTACATTTTGTCAATATTATGTTAATGTGCCACTGCAGCTTTTATGTCATCAATTCCCTGACACCTTGATCATCCATTATAAGGATGATATTTTATTTGCTGCAGAACAAAAGTTAATTTTACACAAATTGTTTTCAATGGCAAAAAACCTTTTGCCACAATATGTATTACAAATAGTGGAGGAAAAGAAGCAAACACAAGCTCCTTTTCAGTATCTTGGCCACACAATAAATGGAAATATTATAACTCCTCAAAAGGTTCAATTTTATACCGATCATTTACATACTTTAAATGATTTCCAAAAATTACTAAGAGACATTAATTGGGTACACCCAACTCTTGGAATTCCTACTTATGCCCTAACCAATCTTTTTAATACTCTTACTGGTAACCCCAATTTAAGTAGTCCACAAAGTTTATCGTTGGAAGCCTTGGCAAAATTACACTGGGTTGAGCAAAGAATACAGAATAGTCAATTGACTAAGATTTCTTTAACTCTCCCTATGTCACTTCTAATATTTCCATCTATACACTTGCCTACTGGAATATTATGGCAGGATGAAGGCATTATAGAATGGATATTCCTACCTAATAAAGACACAAAGAAACTTTCAACAATAAGATTACTGCTATCATTGCTAAAGGAAGATATCGATTAAGACAATTATTAGCTAAAGATCTATTAGCTAAAGATTAGCTAAAGATTATATTAGATCTTACCAAACAGCTACTTACACAGCTTTAGCAGTATAGTGACTCCTGGCAGATTGCACTTGCAGGTTTTGTTGGTACGATTGATAATCATTTCCCTAGTAAGAAATTATTACAGTTTTTGTAATGCAGCTCTTGGATTCTCCCCAAAACAAAATGTCTAGCCCCCATCTCTGCTGTGCCTATATATTACACGGATGGCAGTAGTAATGGTATGGCTGGTTATTTAGGGCCTAATGTTAAAACCTGGCAAACTTCCTTTTCTTCTGCTCAAAAGGTTGAACTAACTGCTGTCATACAATTACTACTTGATGTAGTAAATATTAAATATTGTATCTGATTCAGCCTATGTTTGTCATGTAGTTAATTATATAGAAACCATTTATTTAACATCTATCTCTGAATTAGAAGAACTTTTCTTCCAGTTGCAATCTGTAATTCATAACCATATTCACCCTCTCTGTATTACTCACATTAGATCACATTCTAATCTCCCTGGCCCTATGGCTATTCAAAATGCTTCAGTTAACAAACTTATTGCTGTTGTTGATGCTGCTACCACTTCTCATAGATTAACTCATACCAATGCTTCAGGCCTTCGACATAAGTACCCTCACTTAACAGTGTGGGAAAGCAAAACTGTTGCTTGCCAGTGCCCATCTTGTGTTATTTTTGACACTTTTTCTAATTTTATCGGGGCTACTGTACAATCTGGAGAAAAGGCAATGCATGTTCGATCGCATTTATTGCACTCTTTCTCGGTCATAGGTTTGCCACATCAAATTAAGACAGACAATGGCCCTGCATATCTCAGTCACTCTTTCCACACCTTTTGTGATACATGGCATATTAAGCATACAACAGGCATTCCTTATAATCCTCAAGGACAAGCTATAGTAGAGAAGAGTAATCATTTATTAAAACTTATGTTACAAAAACAAAAAGTGGGAGATAGTGGAGAATCTGTAAGAGACATAAATTATACAAAGCATTATTCACCTTAAATTTTCTTAATCCACAACAAGTTTCAAACACAATGGCAGCAGAACAGCATTGGGGAACGAATAGCAAGCAAAATCAAAATAAGGAATGTGGACAACCAATATATTGGAAAAATGAAAATACGAATAATTGGGAAAAAGCAATAGTAAAGATATGGGGTAGAGGCTTTGCTGTTATTATTACATAACCTGGAGAGCAGAAGTGGATTCCTTCAAGAAGAATAAAACTCATGATTGAAGATGTTACAGAAAATTGAAAAATGGAGTTGGATGTTGATTTATGGATTTGTGGCAGGTAACATGTTGGTACAAGGTAAGATACCATATCATAATTATACTTATTGGGCTTATATCACTAATCCTCCTCTGTTAGAACTTTTAACTTGGGCAGATGAATCTTATCCAATATATCTTAACCAATTTTGTCATTTTCCAGGACCAGTAGACCCCCGATTCCATTAAAACCTGAGGAAGAGGGAAAATTTATTGAAAATGTAACTCTGCCATTTATAGAACGACCTCTTTGTATAGGACATGATCCTGCATGGTTGCAACCCCAAAATCGCAGTTTGGTCATTACAGAAAAGAATCAAACCCGAATATATATTCTCATATTTCCATCTTACCATATCACCCTGATGATCTGATAAATCACATGTGTCCAATACCAAATAGATTACAAAATGATAAATGGCATACATGCCATGGCTCTTATAAGGTTGTGCTTTTTAATGATTCCTATGGAATTGTAAAGGATCAGGCCCTTACAGGGATACCAAAGCCTAATGTAAACACAACCATAAATTGGACAATTAATAATTCAACAAAAACAACTAATGAAAGCTATCCTTATTTTTGGAATTTTGGGGATGTCATAAGTACAAATACATCCCTAAATTGGATACATCAAGGAAGATTCATCCCTCAACCATGGAACAATAAAATTAATAAAACCCAGATGTATTTATGGAAAGTTTTTCTAGGAACCGGACCAGTACTTGAATGGCAGTGTAATAGATCCAGTAATACTAGTTTAACAAGAAAATCAACTCAATATCTTACTGTATGTGTTAGGGCTCCTGTAGTTTTCATAATAGGAGAAGTAACATTTAGAGAAAAGAATATTAGTTGTTCCAATTGTTCTTTATTCACTTGTTTCAAGAATTCTTATTTACAGGACAATAAAAACCTCTTCTTGGCACAAAGAAGAAGAAGACTTTGGCTCTTGGTGCGAATGACAAGACATTGGCAGCAGTCTCCTGAGTTTCAGCTGCTGTGGCATTTTCTAGACCATTATTTAAAAAGAACAAAAAGATTAATTGGACTTATAATTACAGGAATTTAAAGATTAATAGGTATCATTACAGCAGCTGCAGTGGCAGGTACTGCCCTATATCAAGGGGTACAAACACTACAGTATGTTAAAGATTGGCATAAAAATGCAAGTGAAATGTGGCATAGTCAATCTCACGTAGATATAGAATTAAATGACTCTATGGATGACCTTGAAACAGCCATTGTTCATTTAGAGAATCAGATTTATAACTTAAATTTACTTAGAGTACTGAAATGTGATTGGAATGAAAGTACTTTTTGTATTACCATACAATAATAGTGAACATGAGTGGGAAGAAGTGAAAAATCATTTAATTGGATACAAGCATAATATATCTTTAGACATCTTAGAGTTGCAGAAGAAAGCATTAAGTATGTCCCAAAATGAATTACAAGAAACCCCAGAGGCAGAATTTTGGAATGAATTGTCACAAAATTTGAATGCTATCAATCCTTTTCACTGGTGGAAGGAAAAGACTATTCAAATAGCATTATGGATTGAGTTAGGAATTGTCATTATATGCATTATTGCTATCTGTCTTCTCAGAAATAGCATATTATCATATATGCAAAAGGAGAATAAGCACTTAAATTTAGTGAGTGCATTTATGTTGAGAAAATTAGCCAATAAAGATTATGCTGAATAATAAGTAGAATGTTGATGAATTAGAAGTAAATATCTATATATCTATATATCTAATATCCTTAGCTATGCACTTATGTTAATCAACATGCTTATAAAGGCACCTGCTAAAAGGAGAACCTGAAGAAAGATGATGAAAGGAAAGACAAAAGGAGTCTCAGAAAGCCTTCCCAGAGTTGCCAAAAAGCTTGACTGGTAGTCAATGACGGGTAAGATCCTTTAAGAGAAAGGACAACCTAAGACAGGCACAGTCACAATGACACAGGGAAGAAGACAAGGTCAATGAGAAATTGCCTTGTAAAGCAAACAGAGACTATGTCTGAAAAACTACAAACAAGTGGTTCTTGATATATTAATAGGGCTGTTAAGAAATAAAAAAGAGCTCTTCACCTCTCGGAGCTGGAAATGCAAATATTGGGAACTTCGGAGGCTGCGGAGCTGGAGGCAGAGGTGGCTGGGGAGGTCCAAGTGATGTGACCAGGCCGCCATTGCTCACTTTTTTCTCTCTCCTGCCACTTCCTGTCTTGAAAATAACTTTTTTTACTAAAAAGAAAGGAGAAAAAAAAAGTAGCCATCCGCCCCTCACACCCTCTCTTCCTGTCAGTCCTCTTTCCTGTGAGGGAGCCCAGGGTGGCCACTCTGCCATCGGGGCTGCTCTGCCGAGCCCTGGCCACCTAGGGCCGCCCCCTCCCACCACCCCCATGCATCCCTTCTACACCCGGGCTGCCACCATGATAGGCGAGATCGCCGCCACGGTGTCCTTCATCTCCAAGTTCCTCCGCACCAAGGGGCTTACGAGCGAGCGACAGCTGCAGACCTTCAGCCAGAGCCTGCAGGAGCTGCTGGCAGAACATTATAAACATCACTGGTTCCCAGAAAAGCTGTGCAAAGGATCAGGTTACCGTTGTATTTGCATCAACCATAAAATGGATACTCTGATTGGACAGGCAGCACAGCGAATTGGACCGAGCAGTCAGGAGCTGTTCAGGCTTCTCCCAAGTGAACTCACACTTTGGGTTGACCCCTCCGAAGTGTCCTACAGAATTGGAGAGGATGGCTCCATCTGTGTGCTGTATGAAGCCTCACTAGCAGGAGGTAGCACTCAAAACAGCACCAACGTGCAAATGGTAGATAGCAGAATCAGCTGTAAGGAGGAACTTCTCTTGGGCAGAACAAGCCCTTCCAAAAACTACAATATGATGACTATATCAGGTTAAGATATAGTCTATGGATGGATCATCTTATAATGGATGGATAAATTTGATTTTTGCTTTGGGTGGGCTCCTCTTGGGGATGGATTACGGAATTTAAACCATGTCACAGCTGTGAAGATCTGGCACAAGATAGAATGGTAAAAAAAAATTTTTTAAGTGACAGTGCCATAGTTTGGACAGTACCTTTCAATGATTTACTAGCCTGTGAGTCCAAGTAAATGATCACTTTATTTGCTAGGGAGTGAAGTCCTAGGGTGGGTTCCGTTTCTCCCAGACATTATACCTAATTTTTACATCAATCCATTTAATGCAAATCTATATTTCAAAGAATCTTTCTCTGCAGTAGATCTTGCAGAGGAAATTTGCACTATCACACTTGAAAATTGTTATCGTTATCCTTTTTGGCAGCTCAATAGGAAAACTTAATGTTTTAAACATGGTAGTACTGGAAATTTTATGACAAGACTTTTACCTAGCACTTAAATATGTATAAATGTACATAAGACAAAACTAGTAAGCATGACCTGGGGAAATGGTCAGACCTTGTATTGTGTTTTTGGCCTTGAAACTGTCAAGTGACCAGAATCTGCCATGGCAACAGGCTTTAAAAAAGACCTTAAAAAGATACTGTCTCAACTGTGGTGTTAGCACCAGCCAGCTCTCTGTACATTTGCTAGCTTGTAGTTTTCTAAGACTGAGTAAACTTATTTTTAGAAAGTGGAGGTCTGGTTTGTAACTTTCCTTGTACTTAATTGGGTAAAAGTCTTTTCCACAAACCACCATCTATTTTGTGAACTTTGTTAGTCATCTTTTATTTGATAAATTATGAACTGGTGTAAATTTGTACAGTTCATGTATATTGATTGTGGCAAAGTTGTACAGATTTCTATATTTTTGATGAGAAAATTTTCTTCTCTCTATAATAAATTGTTTCTTATCTTGGCAAAAAAATAAATAAATAAAAAAGAGGGAAATGAAGGAGAACATGTAAGGACTTTGGTATGTGGCAAACAGCCTGGGAACATAAATAGGCTGCACTTAAGTTAGAACAGAACAAAAAACATGTTATACGTAAGATAAATCTAATGTGTACCTGGATGAAGGTTCAAAGAAAGGTGAGGACATGCTGAACTTAGAATAGGAAAAGATACACATCAAGATGAAAACCATGTTCTTATGACATTAGTAGCAGAGGCAGGAAAAGGTTATTATAAGTTACTAGAAAACGTTAGTGCAGGCGCACTTTTCATTGCTTTGTTCTGCGATCATAATAAAAGCCATGATGGTTTGTGCAGAGGGACTCTTCTCCCCTAGGGTGAAGGGTCCCCTGACCCCATCTTTAGCATATTTCTGTCTCTTGTCTTTCATCTGCAGCACCGTCTTCACAGTTCCAGTTCCAGAGTTTCAACAGTTACTGAGCCATCAATTTGGTTTCAGTGGTTAATCTGTCTACCTTTATGCCAGTGCCATGCTGTTTTTTACCACTGTAGCTAGGTAATATGATTTAAAGTCTGGAAGTGAGAGTCCTCCAACTTCATTCTTCCTTTCTAAGATGTTTCTGGCTATTTGGGACCCTTTATTATTCCAAATAAATTTGATAATTGGGTTTTCTATTTCCTTAAAAATGCTGTTGGAATTTATATTGGGATTGTATTGAATCTATATATCAATTTGGGTAGAATTGACATCATAATGATATTTAGACTTCCAATCCATGAACATGGAATGTTTTTCCATTTATTTAGGTCTTCTTTGATTTCTTTTAGCAATGTATTGTAGTTTTCTGAATACAAGTGCTTTATGTCCTTGGTTAAGTTTATTCCTAAGTATTTGATTCTTTTAGTTGCTATTTTAAATGGAATTTTTCCTGAATTCCTCTTCAGATTGCTCATTACTAGTGTATAGAAACACTACTGATTTTTCCATGTTAATCTTGTATCCTGCCACTCTAATCAACTGATTTATTAGCTCTAATAACTTTGTTGTAGTTTTTTGGGACATTCTAGATATAGGATCATATCATCTGTGAATAGAGAAAGGTTTATTTCTTTCTTTCCAGTTTGGATGCCCTTTTTTCTTTTTCTTGCCTGATTGCCTAGCTAGAATCTCTATCACTATATTGAATAACAGTGGTGACAGTGGGCATCCTTGTCTTGTTCCTGATCTCAATGGGAAAGCTTTCAGTCTTTCACCATTGAGTACAATGTTATCTGTGGATTTTTCATATATGGTCTTTATCATGTTGAGAAAGTTTCCTTTAATTCCTATCTTTTAGAGTATTTTTGTCAAGAAAGGATGTTGGATTTTGTCAAATACCTTTTCTGCATCAATTGAAATGATCATGTGATTTTTCTTCTTTGATTTATTAATGTGGTGTATTATGCTGATTGATTTTCTTGTGTTGAACCACCCTTGCATGCCTGGTATGAAATCCAATTGATCATGATGAATAATTCTTCTAATGTGCTGTTGGATTCATTTAGCAAGCATTTTGTTGAGGATTTTTGCATTCATATTCATTAGGGTAATTGGTCTGTAATTTTCTTTTTTCATAATATCTTTATCTGGCTTTGGTATTAGGGTGATATTGGCTTCAAGAATGAGTTTGGTAGCATTCCTTCTTATTAAATTTTTTTTGGAAGAGTTTGAGTAAGACTGATATTAAATCTTCTTTGAATTCTTGGTAAAATTCACCTGTGAAGCCATCTGGTCCTAGGTTTTTCATTTTGAGGAGTTGTTTGATGACTGTTTCAAGCTCTTTATTTTTTATTTTTTTTAGGAGGTACCAGGGATTGAACCCAGGATCTTGTACATGGGAAGCAGGCACTCAAACACTGAGCTACATCTGCTCCCCAATGAGAGTTTGTTTTTTGTTTTTAGGAGGTGCCAGGGATCGAAACTGGGACCTTGTACATGGGAAGCAGGTCCTCAACTACTTGAGCTACATCCACTCCCCTCAAACTCTTTACTTGTGGTTGGTTGGTTGAAGTCTTGTATTTCTTCTAGGGTTACTGTAAATTTTAGGAATTTTTCCATTTCATCTACATTGTCCAGTTTGTTGGTGTACAGTTGTTCATAGTATCCTCTTATGATCTCTTTAGTAATGTCAATAGTAATATCCCCATTTTCATTTCTAATTTTATTTATTTGCAACTTCTGTCTTTTTTTTTTGTCAATCTAGCTAAGGGTTTGTCAACTTTGTTAATCTCAAAGAACTAACTTTTGTTTTTCTTAATTCTCTCTATTGTTTTTTTTTCTCTCTCTCTCATTTTCATTTATTTCTGCTTTGATCTTTGTTATTTCATTCCTTCTGCTTGCTTTGGGAATAGTTTGATGTTCTTTTTCTAGTTCCACCAGTTGTGTAATTACATCATTGATTTTACCTCTTTCTTCATTTTTAATGTAAGCATAGAAGGCTATAAATTTTCCTCTCAATACTGCCTTTGCTGCATCCCATCCTTCTGATATGTTGTGTTCTCATTTTCATTTGTATTATTTACTGATTTCTCTTGCAATTTCTTCTTTGACTCATGGATTATTTTACAGTGTGCTGTTTAATCTCCATATATTTGTGAAATTTTCCCTTTTTCTGCCTGTTGCTGATTTCCAGGTTTATTCCATTATGATCAGAGAAAGTGCTTTGTATAATTTCTATCTTTTTAAATTTATTGAGATCTGTTTTGTGACCCAACAAGTGTTCTGTCCTGGAGAAATATCCATGAGCACTTGAGAAAATGTGTATCCTGCTGTTCTGAGGTACAATGTTCTATATATTTCTATTATGTTTAGTTCATTGATCACATTATTCAAGCTCTCTGTTTCTTTATTGATCTTCTGTCCAGATGTCCATTCCAATGATGAGAGTGGTGTATTGAATTCTGCAACTATTATTGTAGAGACGTCTATTTCTCCCTTCAGTTTTGCCAGTATTTGCCTCATGTATTTTGGGGCACCTAGATTAGGTGTATATACATTTATGATTGTTATTTCTTCCTGGTGAATTGCCCCTTTTATTAATATGTAATGTTCTTCCTAGTCTCTAATAACAGCTTTGCTTTTTAAAGTCTATTTTATCTGACATAAGTATAGCTACTCCAGTTGCTTTTTGTTTTGTTTTTGTTTTTTGCTTTTTTGTTATTGATGGGTGGAATATCTTTTTCCAGCCTTTCACTTTCAATCTATTTTAATCCTTGGGTTTAAGGTGAGTCTCTTGGAAACATCATATAAATGGCTTATATTTTCTTATCCATTCCACCAGCCTGTGTCTTTTGATTGGGGAACTTAATCCATTAACATACAATGTTATTACTGTAAAGGAAGTACTTATTTCACCCATTTTGACCTTTGCATTTTATCTGTCATATCTTGCTTTCACCACTCTTACATTTAGTTACTTTTATTGATATAATCTTCATTTCTAGAAACTCTTCCAAGCCTCTCTCTCCTGTCTTTTCTTTTCAGGCTGTAGTACTCCCTTTAGTATTTACTGCAAAGCTGGTCTCTTGGTTACAAACTCTCTCCATTTCTCTGTATCTGTGAATATTTTAAACTCACCCTCATTTTTGAATGACAGTATTGCTGGATATACCTTTCTTGGCTGGCAGCTTTTCTCTTTCAGTATCTTAAATACATCATTGCACTGCCTTCTTGCCTTCATGGTTTCTGATGAGAAATTAGCACTTAATTTTATTGGGCATTTCTTGTATGTGATGAATTGGTTTTCTCTAGCTGCTTTCAGGATTCTCTGTCTTTGGCACTTGACATTCTGATTAGTATGTGTCTCAGAGTAGGTCTATTTGGATTTATTCAGGTTAGAGTATGTTGTGTTTCTTGGATATGGGTACATATGTCCTTCAATAGGGTTGGGAAATTTTCTACCATTATTTCCTCAAATATTCCTTCTGCCCCTTTTCCCTTCTCTTCTCCTTCTGGGACACCCATGATTTGTATGTTTGCACATCTCTTGCCATCATTTAGTTCCCTGAGACCCTTTTCAATTTTTTCCCATTCTTTTCTTTATCTGTTCTTTTGTGTTTGCTTTTGGAGGCCCTGTCTTCAAGCTCACTGATTCTTTCTTCTGCCTTTTCAAAGCTGCTGTTATACGACTCCAGTGTATTTTTATTTCATTTATTGTGCCTTTCATTCCCATAAGATCTGCCATTTTTCTATGTATGCCTTCAAATTCTTCTTTGTGCTCACCTAGTGTCTTCATAATAGCCTTAATCTCTTTAGCCATCTTATTGAATTTATTAAGGAGATTTGTTTGAACATCTATGATTAGTTGTCTCAACCAAGACCTTCTGTAGTTGCCCACAGAGACTGATGAAGCTCCATGTCCCTTTCTCTCCTGTTGGGGTGGGTATAGAGCCACAGGTGTGGGCAGTAAACTGAACTGTGTGAGTCAAAACTGACCACAGTTTCCCAGATAGACTCATAAAGCACTAGCCCTCCTCCTCCCCTGCCAGGGACAGGGATGGAGCCACAGGTGAACACAACAATCTTGTCCATGTCAGCCAAAAATGACTGCAGTTGCCTGGAGAGGCTGATGGAGCACTGCACCCCTCCTTCCTGTCAGGGGTGTGGATGGAGCCACAAGTGTGCCCAACAATCTGGTCTGTGCAGGCCAAAAGCAATTGCAGTTGCTTGTAGAGAGTGAGCACTGTCCCTCCTCCTGCTCTGTCTGGGGCAGGGATGGAGCCACTGGTGTGCCCACTAATCTAGTTGTGTGGGCTGAAAGCAACTGCAGTTGCCTGGAGAGGCTAAGTGAGCACTGTCCTTCCTGCCTTGTCAGGGGTGGGCATGGAGCCTAAGGAGTGCCCAACAATCTAGTCCAATTGGGCCAAAAGCACCTACAATTGCCTGAAGAGGCTGGGGACACCCCCTGATCTTATCGGGGGGTAGGGATAGAGCCACACATGCCCAATAATCTAGTCCGTGTGCGCCAAAAGTGCCCGCAGTTGCCCAGAGAAGCTGAGGAAACACCACTCCTACTCCTATTCTATTGGGGCCAGGGATGTGGCCACATGGGTGCCCAAAAATCTAGTCTGTGTGGGCCAAAAGTGACTACAGTTGCCTAGAGAGTCTGGTGCAGGTCCCCCCAGCTTCCTCCCTGCTAGAGGTAGGGCCAGAGCCCAGGCTAGGACAGCAAACTGACCTGAGTGGAAAGATGCCAGTCCCTACCATCACTGTGATTTTCAATCAGCTCCGCTTCCCCTCATGCCAGGGGCAGAGTTAAAATGGAAGCTACAGGCTTCTTTCCTACTTGTACAGGTTCAAACTTTAGCTGTTCTTAGGACTAGACTTTAGCCAACTGAATTTACTAATCAGTAGCTGAAGTCAATGCCTGACCATCTCTTCCTCCCCTGCTGTTGGGATATGGAGCTTCCAACTCCAGCCAGGGAATAGCTTCTGGGGCATCTTGCACCATCAGTGGGGGTTGGGCACCGGCCTCTATGGTGTGGAGTACTTTACTCACAAATCTCCACTGCAGATGGGCAGTCTCCTTCTTCTGTTCTTCCAAGGGTGTTGCTGGATGCTCTTCTGGTCTCTGGGGCCCCCCAAACAGGTGATTTAGATAGCTTTGGGTGATTACTAACTGCACTGTAGGACAAGCTGACTCTTGGAGCTCCTTACTCTGCTGCCATTTTGTCCCTCCTCCTATCCCATTGGATTTAAAAGC
>JAQZBX010055616.1:7596-18494 GCA_029593785.1 Cabassous unicinctus | reverse complement strand
TGGGTGTGGCAGAGGGTGACTAAATGTTCACTAATAACTGTTGTCTACTTTTTTTAATAATAGGACTCCTAAGTTTTAGCTGAGGACACAGCTACCCAGCTGAAGTTTACATTTCCTACTTTTACAACTACGTTTGGCCACATGAAAAATTCTGACCAGTGAGCTGGGAGAGGAAATGCTGAGTGCTACTTCCTAGCCTGGACTAAGAAACCTCCAGCATATCATGGAAAAGATTGTGCATCACCCAGGGATCCTGGACTTTGAGCTGGATGCAGTGGCTTGATAAGACTTTGGGTTGTCTCACTTGGGGAAAGGCCAAATGTATGCTGCACCAGCAGGAAACAGACTGTGAAAGCTATGCAGCCCTCGAGTGGGCCAAACTCTCTAAAACCCACTCCTGCCCAAAAGCAGGGGCTAGAGTGAGCAGAGGGGGCGAGAAAGTCCTTCCCAGAGAGCAGCACCAGTGTCTAACATAAAGGTCATCCAACTGCCAGGATGGGGAGTCTTGCAGTAGCAGAGGGTACGGAAATGTTGTAGGTCATCAGACTATGAGAAGCCACATCTAAACTTGATGGAGAACTTGAGATCCTACTCATTGAACTAGATAAAGCTTTTGAGGTGTCTCATTTGAGGATGTATGGGTATATTCCCTGCATTGGAAGAAAGGGATTGCGTGAATATTTGCGTAGCCAGAAGGATCAAGGGTGGAAGACAGGTAATAGTTCCTCCACCACATCCATGTTCCCCTTCTTCCGTAGCAGCAGTTATAACTGAACCAGTGTCACTCTGCTAAGCTACATTTTCCAGCCTCCTTTGCAGCTAGATATGGACATGGGATGTGAGCAAAATTGATATGTATCACTTCCAGATTACTTTCCCCCAAAAGAACTGGGCCTGCACTTCCTTAGCTCTTTTTTCCCTCTTCCAAATGTTTGCAAAATGATGAGAACGGATGCATTTACCAGACCTAAACACTATCTCCAGACAGGTGCTTCTAAATCCATCTGTGGCAAAGCACAAACTCTCATGGGCTGACACTTCTGTAAATTACTATAAAATAAACTGCTAAAAAATGTGAAATGAATAAAAACAAAGACAAGACCCAAATATTTTATTATCAGATTCAATAGTCACCATTTTACATATCAATAAATGTAACAACCATAACATGACAAAATTACAAAACCTGGGAACATTAAATTTAACAAAAGACACACAAGACTTCTTCACTTGAAAGGATAAAACGTTGCTGAGAGAAATTAAAGAAGAGTTAAGTAAATGGAAAGCTATAGCATGTCCATAGATTGGACAACTCAATATTCTCAATTCTCCCCAAACTGATTTATAATTCAATGCAATAAAAATCAAAATACCTGCAGCCATTTTTTGTAGAAATGGACAAGCTAGTCTAAAATTTATAATGGAAATTCACATACCCAGAAGAGCAAAAGCCATTTTTTAAAAAAAAATAAATGTGGGGGAAACTACCTGATTTCATGATTTACTATAAAACTACAATAATCAGACAATGTGATATTCGCAAAAGAATAGACATACAGATCAGTGGAACAGAATAGTGAGTCTACAAGTAGATCTATTTATATTTGGTCAATTTATTTTCTACAAATGTGTCAAAGCAGTTCAATGGGGTAAAAGAAGGTCTTTTCAGCAAATGGTGGTAAAACGACTGGGTAGGAAAAAAGAAATGAACCTTGACCCTTAATTCACGTCATCATAAATATTAGAAATGTATCATAAACCTAAAAGAAAAAACTCTTTTAAAAGAGAACATATGAGAAAATATTTACATTTGAGATAGGCAAAGTTGTCTTAGGACATGAAAAATATAACCATAAAAAATAAAATATTTTTATTGTTTTCAAAAGACATTAAGAGGGAAGAGGATGTGGCTCAAGCAGCTGGGCACCCACCTACCACATGGGAGGTCCTGGGTTTGGTTCCCTGTGCCTTTTAAAGAAGATGAGCAAGACAGCAAGACAGTGAGCTGACACGATAAGCTGGTGTGGCGAGCTATCGCAACAAGATACTGCAACAAGATGATGCAGCAAGATGACGCAGCGAGGAAACGCAATGAGAGACACAACAAGCCGAGAGCAGAGGTGGCTCAAGTGATTGGGTGCCTCCCTCCCACATGGGAGGTCCCAGGTTTGGTTCCCAGTGCCTCCTAAAAAGAAGACGAACAGAGAGCAGGCAGTGAGTGCAAACAATGAGGGGCGGGGGGAGAAATAAATAAATAATAAATCTTTAGGGAAAAAAAAGACATTAAGAAAATGGAAAGATAAGAGAATGGGAGAAATATTTACAATCCATATCTGACAAACTACATGTAACCAGAATATATAAAGAACTCTTATAATTCAATAATAAAAAGACAAAAATTTTAAATGGACAAGGATTTGAACAGACACTTCACAAAAGAAGATATTCAAATACCCAACATCATCAATCATCAGAAAAATGCAAACTAAAGCCACAATGAAATGCAACTACATACCCAATAGAATGGCTAAAGTTAAAAAGACTGACAATACCAAGTGCTGGCAATGATGTGTAGCAACTGAAACTCTTAGACACTGCTGATGAAAATGTAAAATGATACAATTTTAGAAAACTTTTTGGCAGTTTTTCCAAAAAGCTGAATATGCCCTACTGTACAACCTAGCTATTCTACTCCTAGGAATTTATCCAAGAGAAATGAAAACAAATGTCACACAAAGATTTGTACACAAATATTCACAGCAGCTTCATTCATAATACTCAAAAGCTGCAAACAACCTAAATATCCATCAACAAGTGAATGGATAAACAAAATGTGGTATGTCCATATAATAGGATATTATTCAGAAGTAAAAATTAATTACTTATATATGCAAAGAAGTCAGACACAAAAGAATATAAACTTCATGTTTCATTAATATAAAATTCTAGAAAATGGAAACTACACTGGCAGAAAGCAAACTGGTGGTAGTCTGATTCCAAAAGTGGAGGAGGAAATAAACTGCAAAGGCATATGAGGAATATTTGAAGGGTGATGGAAATGTTTTTTATCTTGATTGTGGTGATGATTTCAAATACCCAAAACTTATTGGATTATACTCTTTAAATGAATGCAGTGTATTTTAGACAAATTATGCCTCAAAAAAGCATATCTTGAAAAACTACAAGTTGTTCATTGACAGTGTGCACACAGGCAATTAATAGGAGATTTGTTATTATACTTATAACTTTTGTTCACAGTACAATTGTAAACTAAACAAAAAGTTAGGAGTAAAATTACAAACAGTTCCCCTATGCAATTCCTACCCACACCCTGTATGAACAAACACTATATATATCAATATTTCACTTTTTTTTTTTTAAAGATTTATTTATTTTTATTTATTTATCCCCCCCTTGCTGCTTGTACTGCTGTGTCCATTCGCTGCGTGTCTTCTCTGTGTCTGCTTATCTTCCCCTTGCTGTGAGGTCTTGCCGCATCAGCCCACGGCGCTGCGCCAGCCAGCCTGCCCCCACAAGGAGGCGCCGGGAAGCGAACCCGGGGCCTCTCATATGTTAAACGGGTGCTCTATCCATTGCGCCACACCCGCTTCCTGCCGTGAGGTTGCTGCATCAGCCCACCGCACCGCTCAGGCCGGCGTGCCCTCACAAGGAGGCCTCGGGACGCGAACCCGGGCCTCCCATATGGTAAACGGGGGCTTTATCCACTGAGCCACACCCGCTTCCAATATTTCACATTTTGAAGGTGATAAATGACCATGCTTCTTGCTTCTTAACTTACCTAGTTTGGATTGACAATGACACTACTCAAATGCGGTAATGTATATCTAAACTCTTTGTATGTTTTCTTTTAGTAACACTGACAGAAGAAAAACCAGTTTCACAAAAGTATATTGAGGGACAGACAGCAGATGTGGCTCAAGCAGTTGAGCACCTACGTCCCACATCAGAGGTCCCGGGTTCAGTTCCCAGGGCCTCCTAAGGAAGACAGGCAGACAGCAAGCAGACAGAAAGTAGATATCAGGCGGAAACAGCGAGCATACGGTGGGCATAAAACAACAAGAAAAAAACAATGAGCAGATAGACAATGAGCAAAAAACAAGCAGACAGACAATGAACAAAAAACAACAAGCAGACAGACAACGAGAAAAAACAACAAGCAGGCAATGAGCAGGACCATGAGCAGAAAATGAGCAAGAACAAACAAGCAGGAAGCAGATGTGGCTCAAGCAATTGAGCACCTGCTTCCCACATGGGGGGTCCTGGGTTTGGTTCCCAGCCTCCTAAAGAGAAAAGAGAGCAGACAATGAGCACAAACAACAAGCAAACAGATGAAGAAGCCATTTTGGGGGAGGGGGAAGGAATACATCGAGGGGAGAAAGTGTAGCTCAGTGGTTGAGCTCCTGCTTCACATGTACAAGGTCCCAGGTTCAATCCCCAGTACCTCCTAAAATATATATATATATATATTCACAGAAATGGAAGGGAAAATTTTTAAATCAATTTAGCAAGATCAGAATTTTTTTTCACTTTTATCTGAAACATATAAAATGATAATTTATTTTCAAAATTAATCTTCAATCATTCATCAGTGGCTAGTTCCAAACATTTATCTTATAAAGTTATAATTAAATTTAAATTCTCTTTTAAAAAAATAAATTCTCTTTTGATGAAGGAAACTTATCCCAGACCATGAAGTTTCTAGGTGTGGAACTTCTTTTGGTGGAAAACAAAATTCAAAGTGATATATCAAATTTACAAGGTCTTCGGTGATAACTTTTCACAAGATCATTATGGTACATGCCCTAATAATCTTATTCTTCCGATCTCCTAAATTTTGTTTTTGCCCTTTAATCTTACCTGCCATTGAAAAACATGATGCATTATTTTGTTGCATGGAATTATTAAGGTCATTAAAAATATCCAAGGTATCAATTAGATAAGCAAAAGCTGCCCAATTCATATATGTAAAGAATTGGGTCTTATCCTGTAGAAACTCTAAGAGAACTTTCTATAATTGAAACATTCTTACAGATATCCTCCCCCCCATTATCTCAACATGAATAACAGTTTATGATCAGCTTCAATACATCACATAATAAAGAGAATACTCTCAAACTTGGCACATTAGCCATTATGCAATTCACAATTTTTATTTGTCACTAAATAGCTGTTAAGTTCAGCTGACTTTATTTTTTTTTTTTGGTAGCAAGATTTCTTAACAAAGGAAGCAGTGCATTGATTTACATTCTGGTATAAGCTCCTTAATTTGGGTCACTACTTTAAAATGTTTCTCAATTATTGCAGCTTCATCATCAGAACTTACTCCTACAAACTATGAAAACACTAGACAAGATTTGTTAACCACAAAGACTTCATAAATTTATACAGTTCAGAGCTAGTTGTTTGTCGGCAATAAAGCTGAAAAAAGAACTCTTCCTTCATATCACCATTGTTTGAGTTATCTGTTGCTGTTAAACAAATTACCCCCAAAACGTAGTGACCTAAAACAATGAACATTTACCATCTCACAATTTCTGTGAGTCGAGAATCCAAGAGCAGCTTAGCTTGGTGATTCTGGCTCAGAGTCTCTCAGGAGACTAACAGTCAAGATGCCATCTAAGTCTGCAGTCACCTGAAGGTTTGAGGGGACTGGAAGATTCACTTCTGAGGGAGGCTTACTCGCATGGCTGTTGACTGGAGACTCAATTCCTTGTTTTGTGGGCACCTCCAGAACAAGCAAGCTGCGGGAGAGAAAGAGAGAGCGAGCAGAAAGTCACAGTTCCTTTTATGGCCTAGTCCCTGAAACCGCACACCAGCATCTCTGCTTTCCAATCATTAGAAGTGAGTCCGATCAACACTCAAGGGAAAGGAGTTAGGATCCACTTTTTGAATGGAGAGCCAAAATATTTGTGGACATATTTTAAACCACCACAGCTGTCACATTCAACTTGTACATAGGCTTAAAGAATTTCCATAGTTGCAACATCTGTGCAATCATCAAGTGGCAACGAAAAATACTTTGATAAATTTGTCTGTTCTGTGAGTTGGTCTTTCTATCGTTTGACAGTTCTTGAATATATCAACCCACGGTGACATTGGAAAGTGGTACTTAAGCTGCCTTTTTCATCACATAATCACCTACCATTTCCACGACTTTGATGCAGTCTTCCACTTATGATTCAGCAATAGTATATGGTTTTTCAGCCTTAGTAGCCTAAATTACCACTTTGTAAAAAGCTCACAACCAAGTTTCCATGTGACATATTGAACAGATATGAATATTCAATGTATCAAAACCTAAATAAATGACTTATCTTAGTACTCTTTCTAGTAAAGAATTCATTTGATTTTCACTTTAGTTCTTTATGTTTTGCAGGTAAATGATGCTTAATTTTAGTGCTTTCACTGCTTCATTAGCTCAGCACTTCTCTGCAAATAACACACTGTGGTTTTAGCACCTCACTATAAATTATGACTACAAAGCCAAATTCAGTATTTGATGGATCATACTTTTGAGTAAAACCAATATGAACTCATTTGGTTTCCATTTCCTTGGAATCACTTCCTTCATCATTATTTAGTCCTCAATCAGAAAGGTATTATCTTTATTGCAATAAATAAATAAGTAAATAAAAGCCCAGTGGGTCTTGTTTCACCATCTGTAAATTAGAATTAAAAATAAATAATGCAGGGGAGTGGATGTGGCTCAAGTGGTTGAGCGCCTACTTCCCACTTGGGAGGATGGGAGGTGCCGGGTTTGGTCCCCAGTGCCTCCTAAAAAGAAAAAACAAAAAAGAAATTAAAAAACAAACAAATGAGTAAACCAACTCAGGGGAACCAATGTGGCATGTGGCTCAGTGGTTGAGCACCGGCTTCCCACATACAAGGTCCAGGGTTCAATTCCCAGCCCCAGTATCTCAAAAAATAAAAATAATAATAATAAAAATAATAATAATAATGCAATCTCTTGCCTATCTCTTTCTCTTTCCCTTCCCCTTGGTAAGGGCCCAAGAAATCAGTCAGTGTGCCTGGCAGGTTTGGTGGGTTGACCCGGAACTAAGCGGGTGACTGGTGTGCCCACAGTGGTGCAGCAGGGGCAGAGAAGTCCACCTGTGTGATTTGGAGATTAACATACCAAGGATTGAGTAAATAAACAAATACTTTGATGCAAATGGGATTAGGTTTTTCAATATCTGAGATGGGAGGTACAAAACATGGGAAGACTGAAGGCTAGAATAGTAGGATAGATTAGAATAGGTGATATTGTGAACTTATGGTTTTTAATACATATATTAATACAAATATTTATAAGATAAATATAGTTGTATCTACATGTATGTATGTATGTGCGTACACACATACATATATTTCCTAATTCTGTTCACTAAGAGGACCTGGAAGCTATGACACACCAGCTGCAATGAGCATACCTAGCACCCAGATCTTGGTTTTTAATCACCATTGTCCACTAAAGGGACCAGAGATCCTCTGAAAAATGACTGGTAACATGGCCAGAGCAGGGAAAGTAGAGTCAAGAGTAGGGATTAGCTAACTTTTTAGGCTTTGCAGTCCATACAGACCCTGTTGCAGTTATTTGACTCTGCTGTTGAGGCACAAAAGCAGTTGAACGGCCATCCCAGGGAATGGAGAGAGTCTGCAGCTGCAGGCAGGATAATCCCATCCATCTTATCCATGGGATATAAGCCCCCTCTCACTTAGAGGTGGAGTGGACATCACCATCTCAGACTCCTCAGGATTGGGGGAAGAGGTATGGACTAGAGTGGACTTACTGCTATTCTGTTGTAGACATATTATGATTCACGCAATGGAAGTAATTACAACATTAACGTGGAGCCAGTGGCCACCGGACACTTTGGGGGCAGGGAGAAGGAAAAGCAGTTGTAATACAGGGGCTTTTTCGGGACTTGGGAATTATCCTGAGTGACATTGCAATGACAGATATAGGCCATTTTACATCAGCATATAACATGCAGAACTGTGTGTGAGAGAGTATGGTCTACAATGTGAACTATGGTCCATGCTTAGTGGCAAAGCCCCAGGATGTGTATATCCATTGCAGGTGATGAGCCACACTAATGAAAGATGTTTATGTGGGAGGTTGTGGGAGGAGTGGGAGGTGGGGCACATGGGAATCCCTGTGATTTTTGTGTAACGTTTATGTAATCTAAGCATCTTTTAAAAAATTAAAAAAATTAAAAAATTAAAATTAAAAAAAAAGCAGTTGAAGACAGTATGTAAACTTTATTACAAAAATAACCACTGGCCTAGATTTGGCTCTTGAACTATAGTTTACCACTGCGGTCTAGAACGTCTTTTCATGCCAAAAAGTAAGGAAGTGCTCAGAGAAGGAAGGTGATATATCTCATTGCCTAACTTTGGGACAATCTGAACATTAAAATAAAAAAAAATTGTAACAGAGTATAATGCATTGAATTAAAAAAGGAATCGCGAGTTAATTTCGTACAAACAAATAATAAATTATTCAATAAATAAGAAGAAGAAACTTTACCTTTCAGGAGATTGCCAACTGATAAACATAGGAGGAATAATGGAATTTAAAAATCAATATTTGACTACCATTACCGTATAATTGTTAAAGCAAATAATCACAAATGGACACTACTAATGAGTAGAATTTTGATGAAGAAAAGGAAATTTACACAAAATGCTAAGTACTAAATACTTACTTGGGAAGCAGGTGTGGCTCAATCGATAGAGCTCCCGTTTACCATATGGGAGGCCCCGGGTTCGCTTCCTGGGGCTTCCTTGTGAGGGCAGGCCAGCCCGCGCAGCGCGGTGGGCTGATGCAGCGGGACCTCACAGCAAGGAGGAGATAAGCAGACAAAGAAAAAACACACAGCAAATGGACACAGCAAACACAAGCAGCAAGGGGGGGATAAATAAATAAATAAAAATAAATAAATCTTTAAAAATAAAAATAAAAAAAATAAATAATAAATAAATACTTACTCATCTTATAGCAGAGAAACTTGACAGACCATTTTAACCAAATAATAAACATTAAAACCACTTGCCTTCTAATGTAGTGCTCTAAGAACACAGACTCACTTCTGTGATATTCCTGAAAAATTACATATCCTGCATGAATCTAATCATGATGAAATATCAGACAAACAAAAACTGAGAGAAATTCTGCCAAGTAAATTGCCTGTACTCTTCGAAAATGTCAAAGCCATAGAAGCCAAATGAAGACTGACGAACTGTTGCAGATTGAAAGGGACTAAATAACTCAAGTATCTATCAGTAGCACTCAGGGTAAATAAATTATGCTAATCCATAATGAAATACTGGAGCATTTTTCACAAGAAGAAACTTTCTATATACTGCTTCAGAAAATCTCCAAGATGCATTAAGTGAAAAAAAGCAAAGTGCAGAATAGTGTGCGTATGATTTGCTGTACTGTGTGCAAGAAAAGGGCATAAAATACATGGCTAGCATTCAGAGGAAAACTCTAGAAGAATACAAAAGAAACTAATACAAGTTTTTATGCTGAACATTGGGAGAATAGGGCAAGTGTGGGCAAGAATAGAAATGAGAGACATGCTTTGTTATGTTATTTTTTTTAACCTGTGTGAACATTTTACCTATTCATAAATAAAATGATAATTCAAAAAAATCACTGTGAAATACTGAGAGGAACAGGCAGCTGTACGTTGGGGTTGGAATAATAGCGGGTGCACAGAGGGACTTCAGTACATCATCCGCCACCCAGCAGCCTGCACTCCCCTGGCACGGTGCCAGCACAGTGCCACCTCAAGAGATGACAGCAACAGCATGCTCAATCCCAAGCTCAGAGGTTCAGAGTTTCGATGGGCCCCAGCAGTGTCAGTACCAGGTAATAAGTGATAGGGAAGTCTGAAGTAGGTAGCAATTCAATATCAGAAAAAGGATGACTGCTGGGAGGACCTTTCTGTGGCTTTTCCTACCTCAGAGTCCTCACCAGTTGGGCAAGGCTGAGAGGACTTGTTTGTGAGCACACCAGAGATACTCCCTGAAAACTTCCAAAAATAATTTGAGAGGACTTTGAAGAGGGAAACAGGGCCCATTGGAGTGGATTTGGGCTAAAGACAGAGGGATAATGTTTATTACAGTTAATGTGATTCCGGGGATTGAATCCTACCAGTGACGAGCTGTGTCACCTTGGGCAAGTTACTTACCCTCTCTATGGCTCACTTTCATCTTCTTTAAAATGGCGATCCCTTCCAATTTCCACTTCTGTAGTCTCCTTATAGGCCAGTACACTTCCCCAGCCCGTCTGTGTCAGCATTGTCCCTATGAGCTGTTCGATGGGATATGACAGAAAGTGATGTATAATGTGTCTGAGCAGAAGCTTTAAGGGCCCCTGTGTGGCTCAGCCATCACTCTTTTCCTTCTACTATGAGACCAAAATAGGGGCTGCTCCCTCACTCTGACTGCCAGAAGGGGGATGAGCTGCAGAGCCACCTGGTCCACAGCCAACATAAAAAGTGGGTGCAGGAAGCAGATGTGGCTCAAGCAATTGAGCTCCTGCCCACCACATGGGAGATCCATGGTTTGGTTCCCGGTGCCTCTTAAAGAAGACAGTGAACTGGCGCAATGGGCAGGCATGGCAAACTGACACAACAAGATGACACAAGAGACACAAGAGGAAAAACATAATGAGAGAGACAACAAAAGCAGGGAACAGAGGTAGCTTAAGTGATTAGGTGCCTCCCTCCCATATCGGAGGTCCCTGGGTTCAGTTCCCGGTGCCTCCTAAAGAAACAAAGAAGATGAACAGACACAGCAAGTGTAAACAACAAAGAGGTAGGGAGAAATAAAATAGATAAAAAATAAAATCTAAAAAAAAAAAAAAA
>JAQZBX010055615.1:0-18382 GCA_029593785.1 Cabassous unicinctus | reverse complement strand
AACATATCAAAAGACTTATACATCATGACCAAGTAGTATTTATTCCTGGTATGCAAGGGTGGTTCAACCAACATAAGAAAATCAATTATTGTAATACACCACATTTCTTTCCCTCTAAGATGAGGAACAAGCCAAGGATGTCCACTGTCACCATTGTTATTCAACACTGTGCTAGAAGTTCTAGCTAGAGAAATTAGACAAGAAAAAAATAAAAGGCTTCCAAATAGGAAAAGAGGAAGTAAAACTCTCACTGTTTGAGATGTCATGGTCCTATATTTAGAAAACTCCAAAATGTCTACCACAGAGATACTTGAGCTAATAAACAAGTTCAGCAAAGTGACAAGATACAAGATCAAAACACAAAATTCAGTAATGTGTCTATACACTAATATTGAACAATCTGAGGAAGAAATCAGGGAGAAAATTTCATTTACAATAACAACAAAAAAGAATCAAATACCTAGGAATCGATTTAACCAAAGAAGTACAGGAACTATATGAAGAAAAATACAAAACAATGCTAAAAGAAATCAATGAAGGCCTAAACAAATGGAAAGACATTCCATGTTCATGAATAGGAAAACTAAATATCATGAAGATATGAACTATTTTATAGATTCAATCCAATACTAATCAAAATTCTCAATGCCTGCTTTACACAAATTGAAAAGACAATTGCCAAATTCATTTAGAAAATAAACTGCAACCAAATAGCCTAAAGCATTCTAAAAAAGAAAAGTGATGTGGGAGAAATTTCACTGCCTGACCTTGAAATAGATTTCAAAGCTACAGTGGAAAAAATACCATGGTTTTACCATAAAGATAGACACATTGATCAGTGGAATAGAATTGAGAGTTCAGGAATAAACCCTGACCTCTATGGCCAACTAGTTTTTGATAAACCTACCAAAGCCATGCTCTTCAACAAATGATGCTGGGGGAACTGTATATCCATAACCAGAATAATGAAGAAGGACACTATCTCACTCCCTATACTATAATCAACTCAAAATGGGTCAAAGACCTAAATTTAAAAGCCAGGACCATAAAACTAGTAGAAAAAAATGTAGGAAAACATCTTAAAGACATTTTAGTAGGTGGTGGTTTCTTGGACCTTACACCCACAGAACAAGCAACAAAAGAAAAAAAATAGATAAATGGGACCTCCTTAAATTAAACACTTTCACAAACCACAAGATTTTGTGAAAAGGGTGAAAAGGCAGCTGACTCAATGGGAGAAAACAGTTGGAAATCACATATCTGACAAGGGTTTCATATCCATGATATATAAATAGATGCTATAACTTAAATATTAAAAGACTAAATTACCTGATTAAAAAATGGGCAAAAGACTTGAATAGGCATTTGTCCAAAGGAGAAACACAAATGGCCAAAAAACCCACATAAAAAATGGTCATCATAACTAGCAACTAGCTACAATGAGATACCATTTCAAACCTGTTAGCATGGTCAATATTAAAAAGACAGAGAACTACAAGTTTTGGAGAAGATATGGAGAGATAGGAACATTTATTCACTGTTGAAGGGAATATAGAATGGTATAGCCACTGTGGAGGACTGTTTGGCAGTTCCTAAAGAAGTTGAATATATATTTTCCATGTGACCCAGCAATACCACTACTAGGTATATAGTCTGAAGTACTGAGAGCAATGGCATGAACAGACATCTGCCCATTCATGTTCATAGAAGTGTTATTCATAACTGCCAAAACTTGGAAACAATCCAGGTTTCTATCAACCAATGAATGAACAAAAAAAACTGTGGTGTATTCACATGATGGATATTATGCAGCTGTAAAAAGAAATGAAGTCATGTGGCAAATAACAACATGGCTGAAACTGGAAGACATTATGTTGAGTGAATGAAGCCAGACACAAAAGGTCAAATGCTGTATTAATGCCTTAGTATGAACTAAATATATTGTGTCACCTCATGCAGTTAATAACTAGAATATTGGTCACCAGAAAATAGAATGAGATTAGAGAACAGAAAGCTTAGGGTTAACTTTTGCAGAATTGAAAAAAGGATGTGTGTTAATCTTTGGAAATGAATAGAAAAGGTGAAAGCCCAACATCATGTTTGTAACTAGCAGTACTATTTTGTGGTTTTAAAGTGGTTTAAAGGGAAAGTCCAAGGTCATGTATATTACTAAAAGGAATGCTAAAAAATATAACATAGGACTGTATAGCATAGTAAAACTGCATGTGAAATATGAATATAGGTAAATTGCATATATAAGACCATATTTCTTTGAAACTGAACAAATGTATATTAATACAAGATGCTAATATCAGACAAAAAATACATTATGCTAAGTGAAATAGTCCAGAATCAAAATACTACATATTGTATGATTTAATTTATATAAAATATAAATATAAATCAGCTTATAAAGAAATTAGATTAGTGGTTATCTAGGGCTGTAGACGAACTGCTAAGGGGTGTGGAGTTTTTTTCTTTTTGGTGTAATACAATTCTTCTAAAAAATTTTTGTGTTGATGAATGCACAACATTGTGATTATACTCAAAGACATTGAGTCTACACTTTATGTAGATCATATAGTATGTGTACATATCTCAATAAAATTGCTCAATAAATAAAAAAGAATAGCCAGAAATAGAAGCTATGTACAGCAGTGTAAGCATAGAGAGATTGACAGGTGAGTAATTTTCTTGTTTCTTTGTCTGTTTTTTATTTAGTATTAGTATTATTGAAATAATTAAAATGTCTAATAATGAAAAAATATTCTGAGTTTCTTAAAAACAAGTCCTCAGAGAATTTTGCTCATTGTGACCAACCAAACATGGAACCAGTGAGTGATTTTAGTTCAAGTCAGGATTGGAAACACAGTTATCCAGAAGGGACTTGTGGAAAGTCATATTATTTGACAGTTGGGACCCCTTTGTGCTATATGCAAAACCAACAAGTTTTGTGCAAGTTCTGTATGATTGGAATCACTGCCAGCCTGGACTTAAAGTGACAGTAAAGGTACATATTGAAGTAAAAATATCTTCAAGGACAGAACCATGGAAACTGTGGTCTGTAGTGAAGACATCTTCTCAGATCAAGAGAGTAGACCCACCCATGTATGTGGAAAAGGTGAATATTTACAGACATTTGAAGTGGGTGGACCTTCTACTTCATTGTTTGAGAAGAGTGCTGTCATCCCAAGCTTCAGAAAGGGTTGAGCACATCCTCTGCATACTGGGGAGAGTCTGGCTGTCACCCCACACTTCTGATGAGTTTGAGCCTGTGTCTCACAGATTGTGGAGAGTATTGCCTCCACCCCAGTTTTCTCAGAGGATGCAGCCTAGTCACAGGGTATTTGGAAGAGTCTGGTCATCACCAAGGTGCTCACAGATAGTGGAGCTTAGACAGTCACTGAGATGCTTGAAGAGGTTGTAGCCAAGAACATGGCTGCTGTGCAAGTATTTGCAAAGGGTGGGGCTTCTACTCCCTCAGGCCCTGAGGACAAAGCATCATTCTATAGATGACTCATAGACCTTGAAATCTAATGGACAATGCCCTGCAGGTTCTTGGAACTGATTGGAAACTCTGACCCCTGTTAACATTCCAATGTCTCCTTATTGCAATGGGAACATTTATTCTATAACTGTCCTTCCTTTGTATATTAGAAGGAGAAAAGTTGTTTTCAGTTTAACACATCTGCAGCTTGAGGAAAATTATTTAATCTATCACTATTTCTGTGTCTTAATCCCAATTTTAGCCGTGCCCTGCACTTGTACTCTTGACACTGAAATCATGATTACTATTCTCACTAGCTCCACTAAAATGGTATCTCATCATAATCTCTGTCCTATATATCCACTCTGGTCACTATCCTTAAAATAAACTCCACTTCAGGAAAGAATGAAGCCTTCTCTACTTATGCCTCCCACATCATGGGAGTCACCATCATTTATAGCACTAAGATTTTTAATTATTTAAAGCTAAACAACTATTCTTTGGGAAAGGATCAAGTGGCTTCTGTTGTTACAAGAAAGCTCTGGATTCTGGGCTTCTAGGTTCTTTGTTTATGTTGCATGAAACAATTTAAGGGACATGCCATAGGATTAGCAAGGGAGTAAATGTGTATTAAGAAACAAGAAAGGGCATGGATGTCACTCAAATGACTGGGCATCCGTTTCCCATATGGAGGGACCTCGGTTCGATCCCCACAACCTCCTGGTAAAATAAGGAAAAAATATAGAATGTGTGTGGGCTGCCAGTCCCTGTGAGCAAGTGCACAATCAGGCCCCATGAGTGGGTGAGCTCCCAGGCCCCATGTGCAAGTGTGCTATCAGGCCCTGTGAGTGGGTATGGTGCCAGGCCCCACACCCAGACCCCATGCATGGGTGTGCTGTCAGGCCCCACAAGAGGGGACTCATGGGTGTGCCATCAGGCCCCATTAGTGGGTTCATTGACAGGCTCTGCCCCCAGGCCCCATGCATGAGTGTGGGTATGCCGCACTCATGCATTGACAGGCCCAACCCCCAGGCCCTATGCACATGTGGGTGCACCATCAGGCCCCATTCATGGGTGCACCGCATGCACCAAGATGATGACATAGCAGGAGAGTGCCATAGCAGGAGAGTGACACAGGGGAGAGCCAAGATGAAATGAGCCAAAAATCCCGGAACTGAGGTGGTGCAGGTGGCAGAATGCCTCTCTCCCACATCGGAGATTCCCAGGATTGAATCCCAGTGAAGACAAGAGAAGGATGAGAAGAGAGGCCAGGAAATGGACACAGAGAATTGCCCAGTGAATGGACACAAAAAGAGCAGAAATGGGAGGGGGGTGTTAAAAATGGATAAAAAGTAAATAAATAAACAAATCTTAAAAAAAAAAAAAAGAATAGAAAAGAAACAAGAAAACAAGAAAAGTACATGGTCCAACGCATGAAACATTACCATACTGCAAGGGAAGTTGTGTGCATGGGACACCTGGTCAGGCCTTTTTAAAGTCTTTTCTCCTCTCTGTTCATTTTTGCTTGGGCAGGGCCACAGCTGTTTGCTGTTCTGATTGGTTATGTCACCTGTCACTTCTCAGGGACCAATGGTGAGGCCTTTTGTGTGTGTCTGGGCAATCCCTTAACCACAAAAAAGATTCTCATTCCAAATGAGATTCTCATTCCAGGCTCTCACAGCATCCCTTAGGAGGTTTCTGGGCAAGGTCTCACAGCCACATGGTTTGACAGCCTTATTGTCTGCTGACCATATTTTCTGCCAGCCGTGTTGTCTGTTAACCAAGATGTCTGCTGGACTCAGCCACCTTCCCCATTTCACCATACTAACCTGCCTCAACTCCCCCCTCAGAGAGTTTACACCCTTATTCTTAAGAGGGTGCTGAAGGGTGATGGCCATTCTTCTGTAGCTACTTCCTGCTCTGTAGGGGAAGTATGCCCCAACTGACAAGGTGTTAAACCCTCTGGCTATTTATTGCAGTTGAGGGAAGATGAGTCTGACACCCTGGTTGGAACTGGATGAAATCACTGCATAATTAGACATTGTTTCTGTAAGAAATAAACTTAATAATAATTCTAAAGATACATGGTCCAACTTAAAAGTATAAAGATGGTGGTGGTAAGTGGACCAAAAAAGCCATAACATACTTGACCATGAGAGTGAGAAAGGCCAGGTGTCTTCAGAGGCCGAATCTCCCAAAGTTGATGGGAAACATTATTCCTTAAATTCTCTTATTCTGTTGTTTACCTCTAGGGAGAAATTGTAGTAGATCTGCTGGGTTTGGAATAAATTGCCAACCCCAGGGCCCATGGTTGTGGTTTTGCTTAGGAGAGCTAGGAGAGGTATGAAGAGGGTCACTGTCTTAGTTGTAAATTCACAAAGACAGTGTAGGCAACAACAAGCCAGGCATATGGCAAGCAAAATTGCATAGTCAGCAGCATTTGATGTGTTCTCCCACTGATCCCTTGGCTGAGGAGGAGGTAGGGGATATGGGCCCTGGGTGGCTACCCACCTGTATGTGGGTCAGGGTGGCTGAGTGGCTGTCCTACTGCTGTGCCTGTCCTCCTGAGATCCCAGATAACACCCCAGCAGCTTTACTGACTGCCCTGTAGTAGGCTGAGGCCCTGTTGGGTGCTATGAAAGTGCAAGTGACTTGGGGACACGACCCAAAAAATAGGCTAGCCACTTACATGAAGAGAAGAGGGAAATTGATGAGTTGTATGAGCAACTGCAGCAGTCACATGTGCAGCTAGAGTGCTGAGATGTGTCGGTTAGCAGTAGTTTGGATGAGGAAGAAGAAGTAAGACCCATCTGATGAGCTTGTCCATTTGTTACTTAGAAGATGAAACATGACCAAAACATGGGGCAAGGAGGGGTCCCCATGGGGCCATACCATGTCATCCAGCACACTGTGTACTTTCCCTATATGCAGGCAGGACTGGTTGGATTGGGATGACAGTTTCTGCAGAAGCTGAGAAAGCCCATAGCTGCATGGCTGCTGCATCTGTGAGATATGGGGGTGGATGGCATTTTGTGCTCTGAAACGAGATAAAGAAGTTAGCATCATATACTGGCCATCCCTTGCTGTGCCAGCATCTCTTAAATATGCAGCAGAATGCTTTAGGGGAAATCCCACACACTCATTGATTGAGTGGCTCCAGACAGCCATTTGTACAGTCTGAAATAATGCAGGAGAGTTGCCAGACTTGGTGAGCTGGTAGACTACAAGCGCTGACCTCGTACAAGTAGTCTGGGAAATGGACATGCATAGTGCTGTCCTTGACACCAATAACCAAAGACCTGATGCCGAGAGGTTTATGAATCAGATGAGGGACCAGTTCATGCAACAGGCTACTGCCTCCTTGAGGGAATAGCCATCATGGCTAGTCTCAGCAAGACCAAGAGCCAACAGACAAAAGTTCATCCAGTGGTGACAGCGGAAGACATACCCCTGTTGTATTGCCTGAACCCCATAGGAAGTGGCCATAAAACAGTATTGTTTGCCATGAGGGCATGAAGAAATATCATCAACTATTAAAGAGCTGGTCAAGGTACAAATCCTCTGTGAGGTCCGGAGCCCATTTAATGCTCCAGTGTGGCCCGTCAGTAAGCCTGATTGGACTTGGCATATGACTGTTGACTATCAAGAGCTCAACATGGTAGTTCTTCCTTTACATGCAGCTGTGCCTTCTATTCTTGACCTAATGAATACTTTGACTTTGACGCTGGGAACTTATAATTTTGTTTTAGACTCAGCAAATGCCTTTTTATCCATCACCATTGCTGATGAAGCACAGGATCAGTTTGCCTTCACGTGGGAAGTTCGACAATGGACTTTTACTGTATTGCCTATGGGCTATGTTCACAGCCCCACAATTTGTCATGGTTTAGTAGCTAAAGACCTAGAAAAGAGGCAACATGCCAATAACCATTCAGGTATATCATTACTTTGATGATGTAATGTTAACCTCTGATTCTCTTGCAAATTTGGAGTCAGCTATGGACACAAGCAGAGAAGCAATATAGTCTCATAGGGAAGCAATTGGCAGCTGTGTGTATTGCCACACAGAGTACTGAAACCATAACCTGGGAAGCCCTGGTAAAGATATTCACCACCTATTCCATAAAAGGGTGCATGCAAAATTGGATCACCTTGCTAGGAATTGGCATGGCCCTTGATGGCAACCCTGGCTAAGTGGGAGACCTATTTAGAAGAGAGAAGAAAATTTGCTTCCTGTCCATTGAGTAAAGAATTGCAGCAAGTTTTAAGTTCCTTAACATATACTAGGACACTGGACCCAGAGACCCCTTTGCAAGTCCCCATGAGGGAAGTTTCCCTGTACAAACCTGGGGTAGGTATCATGCCAGAACAGGCCCAGTATACTGATGGAGCCAGCTGAGGGCAAGCACTCAATGGGCTACCATAGCAGTGCAACCTCAAATTGATACTACGTAGTATGAATTAGGGTTTAGTCAGAGTAGCCAATGGGTTAAATTTGGAGCCATGTGGCATGTAGTTGGCCATGAGGCCAGCCCCACATTGATCCCCATGGGGAAAACCCATGTAGGAAAACCTATGAGATTAGGGGTTGTCTAAAGAAGTGACACTGTATCATGTAGCACCTCACTGACCCTTTTTGCACACAGGTAATGATAAAGTGGATCAATTGACTAAATTTATCTTGCAGGTGAAAAGCACTCAGAATGTGGCCATGTGGCTGCACCAGAAACTCCTACATGCTAGCGTCCCCACAATGATGAAGGCTGCACACCTTTGTTGCTTAGCTGGGAACACAAAGACTGCTTAAGTAGTGTGCCATGTGTGCCCCTGAAGTTCTCTGCTACATTGGAGGCCACTGCCCAGAACTATGGGTCAAACTGAGTGAGAATGTATCTCACTCACAAGATGGTAGGTAGATTTTATTAGGCAAATACTTTAAGTTGGCAGTGCAGATATTCCCTTATGGCCATTGACACAGCCACAGGTCTACTGAGATATGCAGAAGCATTGAGCCCTGAGGCAGGGGTGACCCCCATCCAAGATGCATGGTCCCCCTTGGAAGGTAGAAGGAGGGGACAATCCCAAAGTCTGCATAGTATGCATATAGGGCCAGTTGAAGCCAGTATGCTAGGTGGACACCTGTGTCCATCCAGCCTAGGGTTAGCACCATGTGGTGTGAAATAGACTTTAGTCAAAGTGACCAGTAGGCCAAACTGTGGGCAGAGTAACTCGTTGTAAGGGGGGAAAAAGCCCTTTAACTCATTACTAATAGTTAAGCCATTCTTGTGCAAGTGAAGCAAAGGTCTGTGGACCGTGGTCCAAAAATTATATTAGCACTCCCGACAAGGTGAAGTAATGCCCATAGAAACTCTATGCATAGAACAGCAGCTTCAGTCCAGTTGCAAACTGCAACAAAAGATCCCTTGCTAAAGCCCCAGATAGAGCTGCAGGAACATATTCTGTTACCTGCTGTAACAGTCCTCCATGGTAATAAAATAAATCCATGGTGTAGCCTTAGACCTTGAAGGTACCCCATGTGGAGTGGCTCACTCTTATTACTCCCTGGAGAACAGGATTACAAAGGAGACTAACCAATGTTTGACCTTTGCAGGTAGAAGTGACTACACCATCAACAACAGCAACAATTTTGAAAAAACTTTTATATTAACTCTGTAGCCCATAATGAGTATCCATACAGCTGCTAAAACTGCTGCCCTCAGAGGTGGAGTGTAATGGTTAAGACTCAGCCAGCAGCCTGTGAAGGTTAAACTGTGAAGGTTAAGGCCTGGGCAGCAGTTCAACTGTTGAATCAGCTATTAGTTTACAAAGTCCTTGACTCAGAGTACACATACTCCCTAGGCACAACAAAGATGATTCTGGGAAGTTGCATTTTGTGTTCCTTCTGTGTAACATTTGAGTAATAATAATGGTGTATAAATAACCCTGCAAATAAAGAATGGCCTTGCTTGCTTGCCTGTTTGTTTGGAGCAGATGGCAGCTCTGCTGGTATGAACAAGTTTCCCTCTCTGCCTAGATTCTTTTTTCTGCCTATCTCCCTCATGGGCTCCTGAGGTGGATGGACACAGTGGATAAATGCACAAGAGAGTTTGACAATATTGAATTCTATCCCTTATAATCTTTATACACTTTCTAAACACTTCCAATGCAACATATAACATATCAAATGAACTTAACTATTTTGGTACTTTGCTTTGTACTTCTACACCTTTATCATGATGATGTTAATTAACAGGTATTTTACTTTAGCAGTACAGGAAAAACTACTTTCTCCATTATTTTATGAAAATCTAAGAATCCCAATGGTATCAAGGTTATCTTTCCCTACCACTTGTAGCAGTTTGATATTGTTAATGAATTCCAAAGAGATATTGTGTTATGTTTGTAAGCTGGTCTACTCCTCTGGGCATGCTCCCCTTTGATTTTATGAATTTTGAAGGTTTCACTGTTACTTAATTAAATATGGTTAAGTCTTTGATTTGGCCATTTCAGTAGGATGTTGAGTCCCCACCCTCTTGGTGGTTGGGGACTTATAGAGAAAATGACAGGGAAGAGGAGAGTGTGGGTGTTTTCATGCTGGAGCCCAAGGAAGTAAACACATAGGAGAACACAGAGGAATAGAGACAGCTCCATAGACATGGCAGAAGCCCTGGGAAAAGAGAAAGCCTGTTAGTATACAGCTGAACTTGTGAAGAGAAAAGAGCAGCTGAGCCTGGAGAGAAATGAGACCCAGGAGAGAGAGGAGATTTATCCCAGCCTACAGCTGATGTTGGAAGAAGCTGGGACCATGGAGCCTCAATACAAAGAGGAAGGCTGGACAGCCATCTTGCTCCAACACATGGCAACAGACTGGTGAGAATACTAACTTATGTTTTATGGCTTGGTAACTGTAAGCTTCTACCCCAAATAAATACCTTTTATAAAAAGCCAACAGATTTATGGTATTTTGCATCAGCACTCCTTTGCTGACTAATTCACTGCCACTTTAATTGAGGTGGCCTCTGACAGGTTTCCTTGTTGTGAAGTTACTTGTTGTTAATATTAATTTAGGTTTCTAATTAATAATGACTTCCTGGAATTAGCCATTTAAAAGCTTCAGTTTAGAAGATGTTTTTACAAACTTCTTAAAATTAATCATAATCACATAGACTAGTTAATTTACCTTTCTATAAGCTTTTAAAATTACAGTTAGCAACCAGTGAAATTTATTTTTTCTTTTTTTTTTGATTATTCTTCTTTTATCTTTGAAATTTATTTTTATGTTAATTTCATTAAACATGAAATTACAATTTTCATCATCTTAAAGATTTAATACATATAGGGTTAATTTATTTAATTGGTGTCCTATAAACCTGGAAGATTACACTAAAGCTAAGTAAAATGTAAACAATTATAGTTTATGCAAGAAATGTTCTTTTCCTTTTCTTCACAGGAGACTTAATCCTCTTTTCTTTAATAAAATTCTAAAATTGTGAATAATGTTTACAGCATACTGACTGCTAGTTTCTGGAATATATTATAATTGTTTAATTTGTTTTGATTTTCATTTATAAAAGATTTTTCCATAGCTTTAAAGGACTTTTCCTTTACTTACTGAAATTTGGTAATAGGATTATTGACCACCATTACTTTAAGGCTGTTAAAAGATTTAAATTCCCCAATTACAGGGCAAACTAATTCTTAATTCCACTGCCCCAAAGATAGAGTTTTAATCTGCCACACCTGGAATCTCCCTCATAGCTCTTGCAAAGAGAAAGTCCTGGGGCCTGGGTAGGTCTAAGAGCTTAGGAAAAACCTTTTCCTTTTCCCAATACTTTCTATATTCAGATTTCTATGTGACCTTTTCATCTTACTTAGCCTAATTTGGGATCCAGGAATATTCTTTCACATATATAAGCACATATTTAATTTTTAACAATTTGAATAGAGGTCTTTTATTAATTTTCATTTGTTAATTTGGTATTACCATTCTGATGTATGAAGATATACACTGAACAAATAGGTAGACACAAATAGAAAGACTCAAACATACAAGTCACTAGTGTTACTTATAATTTCATAATCTTACAAAATAAGTTTGACTTTAAAATAACATTATAAGCAACAGGTCTTTTTTTTTTTTTTAAATCTGCCATATATATATTTATTTATTTATTTATTTATTTATTTATTTATTTTATTTTACTGGGAGGTCCCGGGGATTGAACCTGGGTCCTTCCATATGGTAGATGGATGCCCAACCACTTGAGCCACATCCGCTTCCCAAAAGGTCTCTTTGAAGGCTATTTCTAATTACTCTAATATTTACTATGACCATGAAGTTTTGCACAAGAATTTCATTCCTTTTAATTACTGGCTTATAACCAAATTCTTCCCAATGCTTTAAAATACAATTTGCAACATTTTCCTTTACTTCAGAGTTTTATTTATTTCCCCTTTTGACTTTAACAGACCTTGGATGAGCAACATAAATACCAGTGTATACTCACTGAGGTCATTGAAGTCTCAGGGAAACCTGTTTGTTTTCCTCATGACTTGCTGCTTTTAGGAACATCAACACTTGAGGTAGGAAACCCCCACTCCCCAATCCTCAGCCACCAGACTGGTAGAGTAGACTTCTGTATTAGTCAGCCAAAGAGGTGATGATGGAAAGTACCAGAAATCTGTTGGTTTTATAAAGTTTATTTATTTGAGGTAGAAGCTTACAGTTACCAGGCCCTAAAGAATCCAGCTTAAGGTACCAAAAGAGGTACTTTCTCACCCAAAGTCTGTTGCCACATTTTGATACAAGATGGCAGGTGATATCTGCAAGGCCTCCTAATTCCTCTTATGGATCCATGGTCCCAGCATCTTTTGATCACACCTGTAGACTGGCATAAGGCTCATCTCTCTCCCCAGGACTCATTTCTTTCTGGGCTCAATTGCTCTGTTCTTTCCACAATGCCATTGATAGACTATCAAGTTCAACTATCTTCCCAGGACTGTGTCTATGGAACACTCTCTCTTCCTATGTATCTGTTTCTGTGTCCTCCTTCTCTTTATCTTTGAATGAGCATCCATTTATATAGTCTACAGCCGTAGGATAGCTGTATGCAGGGACTCTAAAGGAGTCACCCTAATGATATGGTAAAAATAAAAGCCGTAATCTTGATTGAATAACATAAAAGTTAAACTTCTGAGTCTAATACAGTCTAATACACCCAGAGGAACAGACCATTTTACAAACACAATTGTTATTTCTTTTTGTAATTCATCAATAATATCAAACTGCCACACTCCACCCTCTGATTTCCAAAAATAAAGACCTTACAATATTCAAAAAATCACCTTAAATCAGTAACAATGCTAAGTACAAAATCATATCCCAATCAGATTAAAAAAATACAATTTTCTTGGGGCAGCCTCTTTTGGCTGTAGAACTCTGAAACTTACAAAATAGTTTCTGCTTCCAATATACAAAGGGACAAAGGATAAACATTTGCACTCCCATAAGGATAATTTGTGAGGAAAACATGAGTAACCTGTGCCCTACAGTCCCATAAACCTTCAGGGCATACAACATTAGATTTCAAAGACTGGGAGTCATTCTTAAGATAATGGTTTCCTCTCCCTGAGACCTCATGGGGGCCCACTTTTTACATAGGCTTGCCCAATGGCCATATTCTTGATTCTACCCGCATCAAGAATCTAGGTGGTGACAGAGCACCAGACATCATCCTCCATGAATGTTGGGGTGATGGCCAAACACTACCCAAACTGTGGGGTAAAGCCTCCACCCACTTAGTACAGGGGATTAGGCAACATTCTCCCTAATCTCTGGTCTACAGGCCCTACCTTCTCAGAGCAGTGAGTTTGTGACCTGGACTTCCCTAATCCATGGGGGACAAGATCATCTCTCTCAGACCCATGGGGTGCCAACATTACCCTCCCAAACCCTTGGGGGTTGTGTCTACCCTCTCTGCACCCTGCAGTGAAAAACTCTCCCTGAACATTGGGTGGGAACATCCGCCCTCTTCAACTCTTGGGGCAAATTCACCCTCTCTGTACACATAGGTGGGGTTCCTCTCTTGGCCCAAGGAGATGTTTTAATTCCAGATCTCAGTCTCCATGGTTTTCCTCTAAAAGCCATTTTCCCTTCCATCTTTCCCCTACATGTCCCTTTTAGTCCAATCTGAAAGTGGTTTTGTTTATACAGCTCTCTCAAAAATCTTTTTGGTTTAGCATGCAAGAAGCAGTGGACCAAGGCATCAGACAGTAAGACTTTCCAAAAGTCTTTCCTAGATAACTGCAATTTCATTCCTGACTCACAAATTATAAGTTTAGTTCATTCCTCAAATGGGGCCTTAACATCTGGGGACTTGACTTCCAGAGGCTTGGAATTTCCAAATTTCAGTTTTTGGTTTCATTGTGCCCAACAATTCATTCCTCAGCTTCTCTCTCTCATCTAGCATTTTACTATAAGCTGCAAGGAGAAGCCAAGCCACATTCTCTGAGTTTTCATTGGAAAGTTCTTCAGCTAAGTGCCCAAGTTCACCATTTTCAAATTCTGCCTCCCTTAAAACATTAGAAATTAAAAATTTTAAATTTTAAATTCTCTGTGAATTTAAAACACAGATTGCCTTTCTTCCATTTTTCAATAATAGTTTTATCATTTACTTCTAAGGCCTGATAAAAAGTCTCTTTAGCATCCATATTTCTACCAACAGTGTCTTCAATGTAATCTAGGCATTTTCCAGCAAGGACCTCACAATTCCTTCAAAAAATACCCCTTACCCATTTATAAAACTGTTCCAGCATTTTGGTAATTGCAAAGCATGACCCCACTTTCCGGTACCAAATTCTGTATTAGTCAGCCAAAGGGATGCTGATGCAAAGTACCAGAAATCTGTAGGCTTTTATAAAGGGTATTAATTTTGGGTAGAAGCATATAGTCATCCCACCCTAAAGAGTCCATCTCAAGGTAACATAATAGGTACTGTCTCACCCAAAGTCTGTTGCCATGTATTGATGCAAGATGGCAAGTGATATCTGCAAGGTTTCAACCTTCCTCCTTCCTCTTATGGCTCCACGGTCCCAACTTCTTCTGATCTCATCTGGAGTCTGGCATAAAGCTCATCTCTCTTCCCAGTAGTCACTTCTTTCTGGGCTTAGCTGCTCTGTTCTCTCCACAAGGCCAGTGGTAGACTATCAGGCTTATCTCTCTTTCTGGGGGTATGTCTATGGAACATTCTCTCTTCCTCTGTATCTGCTTCTGTGTTTTCCTTTTCTTTGTATTTACTATCCTGTCTTTGATTGAGCATCCATTTATATAATCCACAGCTGTAGGCTAGCTGTAGGTGAGCACTGAAAAGGAGTTTCCCAAATGACATGGTCAAATAAAATCCCTAATCTTGATTTAATAATGTAAAAGTGAAACCTCTGAGTATAATACAATCTAATACACTCAGAGGTACAAACTAGTTATCAAACACAATTAGTATTTCTTTTTGGAATTCATCAATAACATCAAACTACCACAATGTCCAACCCTGAGGATCTAGAATTTCACCAGCCAGCAATTGAGTCAACACTTGAAGTCATGAGAGAAAGCAGGGTCATTAATACCAGTGGAATGAGAGGAGACTGCGGTGTTTTAAATTTGCCTTCCCCTGAGCCAAGGGGGGACAGAAGTTGTCATGAGATAACCATAAGCAAAGGCAAACTCAATTTACAATTATCATCACAATACCTAAAATCTGAGGGTGAGGTGAAGCTAGTAAAATAGTCATAAAATAACGATAATCAAAGGTAAGTTTCATTTATAAGTTATATTACTATAGCAAGAATACACAAAGGTGAGGTTAGATCTGAAATAACCATAAACAAAGATAAATTATTCTAAGATTACCATTGCATTGTTAGGTTCTAGCCCAAATCCACCTAGTTATAACAATTTTAGTTTTTGCTGTTTTATAATATAAAGGCACCTCTATAATGACCTTAACTCTTTGTTACAGTTTCTAGAAAGTTTTCTCTTTAAAACAATTTTGGAACTTTTGTTTATTAACTAAGCAACTAAAACAATTTTATTAGTAACATCTTTGCTAAGTTTTCCTGCTTTTCCAGCTGTTGAACTACTTCCATGTTATTTTTACATCAAATCCAATTGCAAGACAGTATTGACATTTAAGACTCAATTTTAGGTTACCTTTCAACATTATCCAATTTGTAACAGGCCAACCCCAAATATTATTTATGAGTTCCTAAGCATGAGCAGACTGGCAATGTTAAAAACAGATTTAAAACATAAATGTGAAGTTAAGCACAAATTAGAATAGAAGAGAAAATTCTACACTTATTTAGCTTAGGGAAAGACCTGCCTTTAGAATAACCTAAATGCAAAGTTCCAAGTGTCCATCCACAGGAGAAACCTTGTACAGGACCTTACAGCTTTGTTCCTCCAGGAAAATCCCTGGACAACTGCTAAGTATAGAGCTAAGGGATCCAGAAAATCTTTGCCCCTGATGAGACACAAATTGAGGCTGCTCTGGGAGCTGCATCCCATTTGTTACCTCCTGAAAGGAGTAACACCCTGCTAGTTTTTTTCACTGGAAGGATTGGAGTGTTACAAGGGAATAGGCAGGGAACTAAGAATAGCCAAAGACTTTTAAAATATTAATTGATGGTATATGAGGTTTCTTATTCAACAGGAGAGAGGTTTAGTAAATGGCCTAGATCTTGATTCCCCATTCACTCCCTCTTTAGGCAAAACCAAGTTCAGAGAGGTGCAGAGTGCAGGCTAGAACTGAGCAACTGGCTCCCATGTTAATCAAGTGTCACCCAAAGCCTCTTGGTTTATGGTTCATGCATGGCTCAAGCCACTTCCATCCTCCCCTGGGGCAAAGACCAGAGCAGTCCATATGGTGAGGCAGCTGGGGGCCAGGATCCTACTGATGTGTCTATTAAATAGACCTAAGGGCTTCCTCCCAGCCTTCCCCAAAGAGGCTAAAGGCTTTCCACTACAATGTTGAATAACTGTGGTGACAATGGGCATCCTTGTCTTGTTCCAGATCTTAGAGGGAAAGGTTTCAGATTTTCACTATTGAGTGTGATGTTATTGTGGGTTTTTCATACAAGCCCTTTATCAAGTTGAGGAAGGTTTCTTCTATTTCTACATTTTGAAGTGTTTTTATCAAGAAAGGATTCTGTATGCCCTCTGCACTGATAAAGATAATCATGTGATTTTTTCCCTTTGATCTGTTAATGTGGTGTATTACATTGATTGATTTCCTTATGTCAAAGTATCCTTGCATACCTGGCATAAAACCCACTTGATCATGTTGTACATATTTTTTGATGTATCAGAGAATCGTAGCATCATAGAAGAAGATAAGTAATATTTCTATCTCTTCAGTTTTTTGGAAGAGTTTCAGCAGGATTGGTGTTAGTTCTTCCAGATTGATTGGCTGAATTCATCTCTGAAATCATGTGCTCCTGGGCTTTTCTTCAGTGGGAGTTTTTTGATGCCTATTTCAATCTCACCACTAAGTTACATTTATTCTTTAATCAATGGAATTTCCTTGTTTGTTTATAGAAATTCATCCATTTCAGTAAATTGTCCATCTTGTTGACATACAACTTTTAAAACATCCTCTTATAACACTATTTCTGTGGCATCAGTGGTGATTGCCCCTCTCTCATTTCTCATTTCATTTGCAAGTACTCTCTTTTTTCTTTGTTAGATTAGCTAACAGTTTGTCAATTTTATCAATCTGCTCAAAGAACCAGCTTTTGGTATTGTTAATTCTTTCTAAAGTTTTTATTTGCAATTTCATTTAGTTCTGGTCTAATCTCGTTATTTCCTTCCTTCTACTTGCTTTTGGATTAATCTCTAATTATTTTTCTAGTTCCCCCACTTGTGCAGTTAAAGTGTTGATTTTAGATCTTTCTTCTTTTATTATTTAGGCATTTAGGGCTATGAATTTCCCTCTCAGCATGCTTTATCTGCATCTCAAAAATTTTCAAAAGTTGTGTTTTCATTTTCATTTCTTTGAGGTAGTTACTGATTTCTCTCTCAATTTCCTCCTGACCCACTGATTTATTCAGATTGTGTTGTTTAACTTTCATATATTTGTACCTGTTCTGGTTCCCCCACATTATTAATTTCCAGCTCCATTGCATTGTCCTCAGAGAAATTGCTTTGTATAATTTCAATCTTTCTAAATTCATTGAGACATGTTCTATGCCGTAGCATGTGGCTTATTCTGGACAATGGTCGAGTAGTACTTGAGAATAAGTTATATCCTTCTGTTTCTGGGTGTAAGGTTCTGTATATGTACATTAAATCTAATTCTTTTAATGTGTTATTCAAGATATTTGTTTCATTATTGAGCTGTCTAATGATGATAATGGTGTATTGTAGTCTCCCACCGTTATGATAGAGACATCTATTTCTACCCTTAGTTTTGCCAGTATTTGCCTCATGCATTTTTAGAAACCTGTTTAGGTGCTTAAATATTTATGACTTTTCTTTCTTCTTGGTAAATTACACCTTTTATTAATATATAGTGTCCTTTGTCTCTTCCAACAACTTGACATCTAATGTCTACTTTATCCAATATTACTATAGCTACTTATGCCATTTTTTCGGTAACTGTTTGCATGTAAAATCTTTTCTTAACACTTCTCTTGCAACCTATTTGTGTCCCTGAGTCTAACTGAGTTTCTTGTACACAGCATATAGATGGATTATAGTTCCAAATCCATTATGCCAATCCCTGTCTATTTCCCTCTGAGATGGCTCCCTCATCTCTTTGCCCATTTTTGCTCATTTTTTTCTGTTTGTTTGCACTTGTTGTCTGTTTGTTGTTTTTGCTCATTGTCTGCCTTTTTTTTTTT
>JAQZBX010055614.1:0-18376 GCA_029593785.1 Cabassous unicinctus | reverse complement strand
GTAAAGGAGATGCTACAACATCTGCTCATTGTTGGCCATGTTACTGGCCCAGGAGGGCACATTCACTCACATTCCGAATTTTCTAACTAGGTTTCTCTCTTTGCTGGTGCTGTGTGGTGGAGATAGGATGAATGTCTAAGGCAGCAGCTCAACATAGGAAGTACAAACTATGTTTTGGAGTCAGGAAAAAATCTGGGTTCAAAACCTGCTCTCTAGCTCCTCTCAATGATATGGCCTTCCTAATAGGATAATTCTGAGGTGTAAATGAAATAAATATATGAAGACAATGTGCCTATGATACATCTACAACTGTGACTTGACTTAGGTCTTCCTCCCTAAAAACAGAGCCCGAGAAAGAGATTCTGGTGAATGTGATTTATTGGGGTAGGGCTCTCGGGACATAGGGAAATAAAGGAACTAAGATGGGACAGGGAAAAGAGCTAAGTCAGGATGTGGTACCTTCTGGAGTCTGACTTCAACCTCATGCCATAGAGAGCTCTGGAGTGTGAATTACACCAGAGTTGTTCCTACCTTGATGCAGGTGCCTGGCCTTTTGGATCTTTCATGCCAGTCAGTCCTTGGCAGTGGGCTGCCCCTAGGTAGGGGTGAGGTGGGGCCTCCTGGGAAATTGGTTCCCATTGATGAAGATGAATTTTCTGAAGAAGGGGGCAGTTGTGAGTCATTATCAGTCAACACTTGCAATAGTTGGGGCACAGGTACACTAGTCCAGTAAAGGGACTTGGCTGGAACTCTAAGAGCTTCCACTACAGGACTCAATGAATGGTACCTAAAAATAGTGTACTGCTGGGTTCCAGTACAGGACCTTGACCATGGAAGACCAGTGTACTCCTATTGCAGGAGTCTATGGACTTCTCCAAATATGGGAAAGTAGATTGATTTTCTAAAACATGTCTATACTCTTTCCTGTAGCTCGTTCCCTCCATCTCCCCAGACTGAATTCTTGCTCAGTTGCCTGTGTGATGATTCACTGATGGGTATTAAAACCATTCAGCCTATCAAATGTTTCTGTAGCTGGAACATGTAGGAGCCTATTCGGTATAGAATGACTTGGAGAGCTAATGCAATCACATACAAACTTGGGCTTTGTAAATTCCAAAAACATAGCCTACACATTAAGGTAAGTGTAAAATAAAATGCTAATGGAACTGAGGAAGAAATGCTATTGCAGAAGAAAAATCAACAGAATTTAACTCATTTTCATTTCTCCAAGCACTGGGTCTACATGGAGGTGTTTTTGTTTTGTTTCATTTTTGTTTGTTTTAGGAGGTACTAGGGATTGAACCTGGGTCCTCATACATGCGAAGCAGATGCTCAGCCACTGAACTACACCTGTTCTGCTACCTGGAGGATTTTGGTTAAAATCCCTTGGGACACCAATTGAAATTTTCAGTCTTCCCACCTCAAGTGGTCATGCTTAGGCAGGGTTGGGAGTCAAAGCAGATATTGTCTAGGTTTAGTTTTTAATTTGTAAGCTCCTGTTGTGCCAGAGTGTCAAAGGAAAATGAGGAGAACACAATAGCAGTGACAACCTTAATTCAAATGACACCCAGGGCTATTTCATCTAGCTCTACTGGAATTTTGCAGACCCCGGAACTAATTGTAGATTCTCACCCATCAGTGTTCTTCCCATGGCCTTCCCTTGATAGCTTTTCATCTGTATGATGTTATAGTTGCTCACATAAAATCCTAGCTTTCTTTAACTGGAAGCACATTAAAGTTTGAGAAGTATTTAAATGAATATCCTCATTCTCTTTTTCTTCAAATGCCAGTCTCTTCTATTCCTTAAAATAGAAGTCTTTTCCACTTTCTGATAGGATTATAAGATTATTTTTACTTTCATGTTTGCAAAATAAGTATCTAGGATGTAACTTTTCTATTTATTGCTCTGTCCTTCAAATTTTACTAAACAAGGAAAATATAAATTAACTCTCTCTTATGCACAAAAATTAGATTGCACATTGTGTATTTTCCATAGCTTACAATCAGTGCATCGCTAAGGGAGATGTAGGAGATTAATTAATTAATGGAAAATGAAAATGGCCCTATGATTAATTAACACCTAACAAAAGCCTCTACATATTATCTTGGTAACTTCAGACATGCATCTTTCCTATATAGAAAACTCCATTTTCATCTGTCTCCTGGAAGTCAGGATGATAGTTGACCCTTACAATTATTAAAATGTTATCCAAAAGAATGGCCCAATTTGGCTTACTGCATAGGACAATTCGTAGAACAAGTCACTTGTATTGTTCTGCAATCCAGAATTCTATTTTGCCAAGATGTTCATTGTCTTCTGGGAACTGGCCATGTTATTTTTTTTTTTGCCTCCGAAGCAATCAGAGACGCTCTTTACTGCCCCTGCCTTGTTCTCCTTACATAAGTGAAATGAGTTAATGGCAAAATAATGTTCAAGAAATAAAAATAATGAGAAAGCCAAGAGCATGAAATGACTAAGGCCTGGTTGCTTGTGGCTTGAGGGGGTGGGTGACACCACCCTCTGAGGTGTCTGAGTGGGTGACCCAACAGCCCTGCCTGGAACTGGGAGGGGAGAAACTCAGTTGGACAGCTCTCTTCTCAGGACAAATCCCAAAGTGACTTTGTTTGTAGTGATAAAACGTTGGTGGGGGGGATTAGGGAATGTGATGGAAAGAACAGGTAAAGCATGGAAAGAAATGGATCAGAGGTAGAGGAGAAGGTATTTTAAATGGGATGATCCTTTGGCCACCATTCTAATTCATATTTCGTACGCTTACTAAAATATGAGGATCCACTTTTCTATTGGATGGTTCTGTAAGTTGCCCATGTAATTTTAGAAAGCAGAGATGTCTCATTGGTACCTATATTTTTCCTCTTTTGGCACAAAAGATATTCATATAAACAAACTGAACTCACAAGTTATCTCGATGGCTGGTTTTACCTAAAAATAACTTGAATTATTTTGCTTTTTTTCTTTGAGCGTCATGCTGAGATATTGGAGAGAAATATAAGCATCAAAGTCAAGTCTCAGGTAAATCTCGCTTTGGTGTTTTCCTCCAGCATTATAAAGTATGAGACACTACAACAACAGCCATTTTGCAGATAGGAAAACTGATCTTAGTGAATTGAAGGTCATGCATCTGGCACAGGATGGAGCAGAGCCTTGACTCTGGGCAATGTTAGTTGGGAGACATTTCTCTGAGCGTTATTATAGGCCCCTAGATCTCTCTTGACCTTTTAGTTTTGCTGCTTCTACTCTCTTCCTTACTCTACAACCAACATGACCTTTCTACAGTATGAATCTAGTCATTTGTCTCCTCTGCTTTAAACTCCTGGATACCTTCCCGTTAATCCTATACACTGAAACAGGGAAGGAGCAAATGTTACTCAAGCTCAGTGTAGTTAGCTTCTTGGAATTGTCAACAGGCTTAGTAAATATTTATTAAGTGATTACCATGATCTCAGATGCCAGGCAATGTTGTAGGTGCTGTGAATCAGATTGACACAGTACCTGTTCTTTGATAGCTTACGCAAGGCAGGAAACACAGACATTAGTAGCTAAATACACAAATAATTATTTGATTACAATTATAGCAAGAGTTAAGAGTAGAAGTGGGATTTCCTAAGGAAAGGAGTGCTAGGTGAACCAACCCTTTTCTAGGAGGAATCCAGAAAGTCAAGAAAATGGCATTTAAGTTGATATCTGATGGATGAGTAGACATTAGTTAATGGAAGGAGGTGCTGAAAGAGGTAGCTTCAACATCAAGGGCATGAAGCAGCATGAAGATTCCAAGGCCAGGAGCATTAGGAACTTTCCAGAACCAAAAACAGGCGAGCATAGGTGGAGCAGGAAAGGCTAGGTAGAAAGTATTGCTGGATGAGAAAAGGCAGATAGCAGCCAAATCCCCAGGGCAATGACATAATCAGAGTTCCGTTTTTCAAAAGCTTCCCCTGGCTGAAGTGTGAAGGACAGATCAGATGAACTATGGTAGGGCAGGAGACTATGGTAAGAGGTAATGGTGGACCAGGAAATGGAAAGGAGTAGATGGACTTAAGAAATAATCAGTTGATGGGATTCAATCAATGAGGCCCCATAATTAAATGGATGTTGTGGAGGCAGGAGACAGGGGCCTATTTGTCAGGGGTGACTCCTAATTTTTCCAACTGGTCCAACTAAGTGGATGGTGGTATTACTCACTGATATAGGAAATATTAAAGGAGGGTCAGTTTTTCTTTTTTTTCCCTCTGCAAGTGGGAGAGGTGGAAGATGAAGTTTAATCTTAGAATAATTGCATTTGAAGCAGCTGCAAGAGGTCTGAAGTCATATAAGCCATTAGCTTCATTGGCCAGGAGGTCTGAAGCACTGGAGATAACAAATTTGGGAGTCATTGGGATACAGGTGACAACTGAAGCCATGGGCACAGATGTTCACCAGCAAGAGGGTAGGATGAGAAGAGGATTGGTCTCAGCACCATGTTTGGAATGGTTTTAACATTTCAAGTTTGGGTGGAGGAAGAAAAGCTAGCAAGAATGATACGGAGTGGCAGGATAGAAGAGAGAACACACAGAAAGGTGTGTTGTCATGGAAGCCAAGGGAAGAGAGCGCTTCAGGAAGGAAGAAGTGGTCAATAGTCTTTAAACTACTGAGTAATAAGTCAGGTAGGATAAGTTCTGAAACTGGCTGAAAAGTTTTAGCCACGTTGGTGAGCTTAGCAAGTCTTCTTCAGGGGCTTGAGCAGAGAAGCGGATGGAAGGAGTCGTGGATGTTCTTGGTGTCCTGTCCATAACTCTTTGGCCATCAACTCTATATTTTCCAAGCATTGCTCATTATGAACACCTGCAACTCTTTGTTTGCGGCTTTTGTTTTTCTGGTTGGGGAGCACACTTAACCTTGCATAGAGCAAGCCAACAGTGACAGAGAATTGATGCCCTCCAACAATGATGGATGGGGATTTGATAGCTAAAGAGTCCAGCAACCTTGCCCCTCAGTGGGGATGGCTCTCTGGGATGCTCTACCCTGTCTCTCAGGGCTCCCCCGGGGGATTGAGCTGTAGCAGCACACGATGGTGATCCACCTTTCATGAACTTTCTTGCCCTCCCCGTGTCAATCCTGCACTCCCTTATCAGTGCTTCTGAGATCGCCTCCCAAACAAACTACCCACCCTTGTAGCCCTGTTTCAGAGATGAGGCAACTGAGCAATAAATGTAAGCAACCCTTTCACAAAGATTGAATTTTAATAAGGATAGCTGAGGAGGGGTATCAGGAGAAGATAATGGGTCTAAGGTGGTTTGTTATAATTGTGAAAGAATCCCGAGCTTATTTGAATGCCACTGGTAAGGAGAGAGGAGAGAGAGAGATCTGATAGGATCCCATTAGCACACATACTTTTTCCCCCTGATGCTATTGGTTATCAAATGAAAAGAGAAAAAAACAAAAGGAAAGGAAACCTAATTAGATTTGCATTATAAAACTTAGGAGACCACGTTCTAGTGGTGACAAAAGCACAAAACTTTCCTCCTCGAAATAATCAAGCAAGCCCTGGTGTTCTTGGACCTTTGCGTGCTTAGGAATTCTTAGTATCCCTAGAATCCACTGACCACTCCATGACACATTTTTTCCCTCCAGATGCGAAAATTGAAGAATCAGTTGTCGGTTGAGTACTCTTGTATTATTTTCTCAGCAATTATTTTAAGGAATGCATTTGAATAAAATGTACTTTTGGCATCAATTTTAAGAATGGATGATGATTTATGCTTTTCTTGCAGGGACAAGATGGCTCTGGGTATGACTCATGGCTGTGTGCTGGGAAGATTCCGATGGGAACCTTGCTCCTGCTGGTTGATCCATACCTTACAAGGACTTGAGCTTTTATTAACATATGCATTTTGCTTGTTAAGGCTCGACCTTCATCTTTTCCTTCCCAGCTCAAGCCCTGTTTGTGTTTCACATGCACCTGATTTGGAATCCGTGCCCGGGACTCAGAGAGGCTTGGGAATAGCAATTTGGAAAATTGTTGATTATTTGTCAGCTACGTTGAGATGATGTGTTCTCAGCTGCAGCTGGGAAATGGGCTGTTTCTCTGAGGGGGAGCAGGTTTAAATGGCAGACAAAGATCTAAGGCTTCCAGCCTTTCTATCTCCATGGGGCGGGATTGGTGCAAATCAAAATTGTCCTTAGGCTAAGAATAGCACAGCTCTGTGCTTTTCACAACTGCAGGCAGAGTTGTTTTAGACACAGCCAACAGATATAACTGTCCTAGTTAAAAATTCCTTGCCCCAGAGCAGATGTTCCTTGGAACTACCCTCTTGTCCTTCAGGGGCCCAGGTTAATGAACTCTAAAACCAATTCTTAAAGTTTTCCAGGTTAGAACCATCTCTGCCATTTTCCTAGGCTCTGTTTCTCAAAAGGTGCTCTACAGCAGTGCTTCTCACACTTGAATGTGTACACAGATCACCTGGGGATCTCGTGACCGTGCAGACTCTGGTTCAGTCGTGCTGGGGTGGGGCCTGGGATTCTGCATTTCCAACAAGCTCCCAGGGGATGCTGCTGCTGCTGCTCCGTGGATCCCACTTTTAAAAAATTTATTTTATTTTGAAAGAAGCTTTAGATTCCATAAATGATACATTGAAAATATAGGGGATTCCCAAATAACTTACCTCCTCCCCCTCCCCCACTTTTCCCCATCGACAACATCTTTCATTGATGTGGTGCATTTGGTTACAACTGATGACCACATATTGAAGCATTGCTACTGTCCTTCACAGTTTTATAGGTTTTGACAAATGTGTAGTGGCCTGTATCCGTCACTGCAGTGTCATGCAGGACAATTCCAATATCCCCCAAATGCCCCGTGTTGCACCTGTTCTTCCCTCTCCCTCCCCTCAGAACCACTGGTGACCACTGCCTTTATGTCAATGGTACAAGACCATGGATCCCATTTTGAGAAGCAGGATAAACAGAAAGCTGTTCCTGCAAGATACTGTCCAACACAAAGATTCTCTGGTCCAGCAAATTCAAGAGAAAGAATACCTGCATTTTTATCTTCCTCTTTGAAACTCTGCAAATTAACAAATTAAAGACTCTGAAAGATCTGCAATGATGAAGTCTGATTCAAAAGTTAATAGGCCGTAGAACCATATTTTCATATGCCGTCTATGGAATCTGATCTCTGTGAAAGGCCCATCTGATGTCTCCATTTAAATATTTGTTCAGACAGTTATGCATATTGAGGGAGGATTTTAAGCACATGTTTGGCCCTCTCTGTGGTGAGCCTTGTAAACTAGCTCAGCTGAGAGTTACTGGTTCTCTAAGTAAGTGAGGTTATAAGTCAGGCTTCTCAATATTGCCAGTAGAATAGCAAACTTCCCACCTACAGTTTTGATACTCAAAATGCGGGGCACTCCCTTCAATCAGTTCTAAAAATTGTTAGGGGGTTAACTGCCACCATGCTTTCCTCAGAAGGCCAGCTGAGAAAGATGATATGCAGGAAAGCTAGACTAAGGGCATTTAAAATACTTCAAGAATCTTGAATTGTTTGCAAACTTCCGTGTGCCTATGAATCTGATCCTCAAGAGTTTCTCTGCAGATTCCTGAGCCTCTGCCCAGAAGTGATTGTTCTTTGGGTCTAGGGTGAATCAGGGTGCTATGAGAGCCACATTTGGATAATACGTTTTATTTCCTTAGAGAGAGTTATAACACAAGCAACCTGGACTTCCTTATTTTGGCTCCGTGCGTGTGCAGCTTTGAGAGTCATGTTTATTGCTCAGGCCCTGATTTTTAAGAAAGACGGACTGGCTGCATGGGAAAACGTTAGCATTTTCTCTAAAATTGTCATTATGTCAGCACTCTAGAAAATTCTGCAATAGGACCCAGTTGCAGGAGTATAGTCTTGCTCCTGAGATTGGGGCTGTAGTGTCACCAGAACAGACCTTTTCTTGACAAGTTTTATTGTAAAAGTAAATGCAAAATTTGCTCCTATTTCATAAGACATGCATTTGCATGAATAGAAGCATGTAAACTTAAGTAAATTTTATCTAAAATTCTTAGGTGTAAAGTTGATGTTCTTAGCCATCTCTGGTCTGTGAATCCTCTGGAATATCACCATACTCCTGTGGAAATTTATGCCACAGCTTGAGAAATGTAGCATTCTATTTGGATTAGAGTCCCCAGGGTAAAGAGTGAATGAATTGCCTTTAAAATCTGCTCCCCGAAATAAAGGTTGTCTTACTTTAATATATTTTATTTTCCAATGAGAATTATATAATTTCCTTTTAAAAAATATTTCAACTTGGCCAGTAGAAATTCATAGCAAAATTAAATGCTCAGTTAACAGTCATTTTTATTAGTCAAGCTGTTAAAGATATTTGCTAAAAATTTTCAGCTTCTTTATATAGAAAAGTTTTCATGTTAATTCTCTTAAATATGTGATTTTAAAACGAGGCATCTTATATTTTTAAGCTGATAGGGAATAAATTATTAATGTTTATTCTTATCGGCCTTAGACTTTCTCAACCATAGATATCTACTTACTGTTTTCCCTTCAGTAAGAAATACTCTTCAATATTATTTTGGTTGATTCAGGCATTTCTTGAGGGTTCAGTAGTGAAAACTCGAAATGGTTCTAATATCAGGGTGACTACAAGACAAACTGATGGATGAAAATCTGGAAGTAACAGAGAATGAGTATTCTACCTGAGGATCTTCTTCAGAGGACTTCTGGAGAGGGTCTGCTCCTTTTTCAGAGTCACAGAAGCTGTAGCGCTGCATTCCTCAATCTTCACCTAAGACTCTTCGGCAAAGCATCGTCCCATACATTATCTCATTCTCTCCTCCCCACAGCACTGGGAGCCTTGCGTCATCTTCATCTGAAAGGCTGCGGACATCGAATGTCCTGCCCAATGTCAGTCAAGTCAGAAATGGAGCTGGCATTGGAACCTCATCTTCAGATTCCAAACCCACAATTGTTCCTCCTATATCTCAGCTCCCAACTCTTGCTCTCTTGCTGCCATGTAGTAGATCTAAATAGCCTCATTTGTCACAGCTCTTGGCTCTGCCATCTGTGCAAATGGAAAAGTACTTAGCTGATTAATAACTAAGTAAAAGGTACGTTTAAGAAAGCAAAGGAAAAGCATATTTGTTTTTAACAAATCAATATGTGAGAGTTTGGCAAAGTGATAATTGGATGCTTCTCTTCGGTTCTGAGATATTTGGGTTGGTCTTGCCATGAGATACAGAGATGACCATAACCCAGAGGAATTTTTTTATTCCTTCTCATTGGCTAAATAAAGTATCTTTTAATAGGAATGAAGTCCACATGGTTATTGCATACAGATAAGTTTTTCATCAACAAATCACATTCTCCCCATGCCTAAGTGACATCCTGGACTGGGAATTAAGTGACTTTCCCAGTATAACACGGCAACTATTTAACACTGGAAAGCAAAACTGAGCAAAACCAACAACACATCAACTACCACATCAAACAATTAACCTGCCATTTGTTCCACATTATATCAAACACCCACACTGACGTTTACTCCCTGGAGTAGACACCCAGTTATGGACCATTCGGTGCTGTCTTGATCCTTTCAAGTCATGTTATTAAGGCTCATGTTGGAGCTATTTAAGTTAAACTGTCAAAGTCAATTTCTCTCCCACCTTCTCATACACACATACATGCACCCTCAAGATTAAATGCTGATATTCGTAATGGAGCCTAGTGATTACCTGATAAATAATTCTTGATGAAAAAAAAAAAAAAAAGATGAGACTGCCCTTTAACTTCATGGTTCTCACCATAACCACCCATTGGGATTCCACAGTGACTCTTGACCACTTCGTGGCTACTAGAAAAAGATTTTTATGGCAATAGCAAACCCCAGGGCAGAGCCATTGTGGGAACATTATAAGTGGATTGCAAGCTGCTGGAGACCAGGGATGTGCTTTACACTTTTTACCTTCCACTGCATCTAGCACAGAGCAGAGTCTCTAGATCTAGAAGATGCCTGATAAAGACTTCTTGATTGGTAGAGTAAGAGAATCACTGTTTATAGTTCTCAGTGCCTGACTGCTTGTAGGTTGGGAAAGGGAGAACGACTGTATGGAAGATAGTTCTGAGGTAGATGGAAGGCAGGAAAAGAGAATGAATATTCTCTCTCTTACCTTTCCCTTTTTTTTCTTGTAGCATATTTTAATAATTAAGGTAATCAATATTTGTAAGGAGATATAATTTATTGTGTAATTTATTCCACTATTTTTGTTTACCACCATTTTCGTATTTATAATGTGCTTTACAATTCAGCGTATGTATATTTACACCTGCAAATATAATTATAGTAATATCCAACATTTCCATAAGATACTTATCTGCCTACAAGTTATATATTCAATATTTAACTTAGAAATAAGCACAATGGAATATGAGAAATTTTATCAAATATCATGCCCTAGTCCTGTGAAAATAAAATGTCTAAAACTAAGTTGATTCTCCTTCAGGAACAGCTTCCTCTCTCTCCCTAACGGAAGTGAAAACTTTGACCTAAGGAAAGTGGTGAAACAAACCTCTGCTCACATTGAGTTGCTGATGAGTAGGCCCACAGCCTAAACACAGGAACTGAACACAGGAAGTTCAATATTTGTTTTGAATTATAAGGATATTGGAGCCATAAAGCTTTAAAAAAATTTTTTTGATTATTAGAGATTCAAACAATGTTTACATACAAGATACCAGTCTGTGTGACACTATGTGCTGGCAGAGGGCCAGGCTGTACATATATAGCCCCTATTGTGTCCTACAGACAGAGCCATTGGGCTTTGGCTTTTTAAAATTGAATTAACAAACATTTAATGGGAACCAGCTTTCACAGATAGCTTGACCAGATTTAGGAGGAAGAATTCTTCTAATTGTTTTTTTTTCTTTTAATTCCTTCCCACTGACAGCTGTGGTGGAACCAGACCAACACTAACTCATCTCGTCTTCCCATTCATATTGACACAAAGCTTTGACATTTATTTCTTAGTATTTTTTTTTAACAGTTTTGGATTCTTCCAGTTATCCTTTTATTTCTTCTCTTCAAAAGTTGGACTCTGATATGGGGGTCACAGTCATTGTGGTGGGGATACCGATAAGGAGGGGGTACAGAATGAAATCTACTGGATGTTGTCCCCTTGCCAATGGGGCGCTATGAAAGGAGTAAGAAGAAATTACCAGGGCCACCGAATCCATTTCCTCTCAGCACGTCCACTCTGTGAGACCGTCTCCTCCACAATGGCTTGTGGACTCCAGAGAGTTCCCAAGCTAAGTTTTCACTTTCTGTCCTATCAACGGGCAGGTAATGCCCCAGAGCCTTAATGATTTCATTGCACGTTTATAAGGTTTGATTCCTAGTCTCTCAAACCCAATCATGGAATTAATTGTCATATATACATATGAAATCCTACTGAATTTTATTTATATAAATTTTTGGAAAAGTGAATCAATTGTGTTTTAAAAGGTATTAGTTAATGTGGAAATCCTACAGTGCTTTTCATTGTAAAATTAGTATCTCAATTCTGAATTCTTACAGTAATTTTCTTCTGAAAAAAAGTCTAGCAATAAATTATTATTTCATATACATTTTTAAAAATTTTTTAATTTTTAAAATTTTTATTATTTGTATTCATATACATTTTTATGTGAAAGTATTATTGTTCTTTGTATGTATTTTAAATCTCCTAGCAGATTTAGGATTGCCATATAAAATAGAGGATGTTCAGTTAAATTTGAATTTCAGATAAACCATGTTTGTTTGTTTTTTAATATGAGTATTCCTTCCTATGTGGGATATATTTATACTAAAAAATTAGTCATTTTTATCTGAAATTCAAATTTAACTGGGCATCTTGTATTTTTATTTGCTAAATCTGACAACTTGAATTAGTTCCTCAGTGTCTCTGGCTATCATAGTTTATGGTTCTCTTTTTCCAATAAATCCCTGGCCTTCACCAAGCTCTACAATAACATAAAATCTTAGTTCCTAAAACATCAGACAGGGGAACAAAGGTTTTCATTTTGGGTTCAAAGCTGTTCTCATGTGTTTTATAGATACGGTATTCTTAGGCTCTATTTTAGAGAATATGGGGTGATAATACAGAAATTGATTATGGAATAACTTTATCAATCATTTCATTGCTCTTTAGTCAACTGAAGGAAATTGGCTTTCATAAAAAGAGGAGTAAACTCCACGTTGGAGACCTGGGATCTAGCTGCACCTCTGACCCTTTATCATCATCCATGACTGTGGATGAGTCATCGCATTAGCAATCCCATGTCTGTTCCCCTCTGTGCTGCCTTTTCACATTCAAGGGGCTGGAGACATATAAGGGGTGGAGACATATAAGGGGCTGGAGACATATAAGGGGGTGGAGACATATAAGGAGTGGAGTCCGCTTTCCTGCCCCTTGATGCTGACTTTGGTCATGTGGCTTGTCTTGTCCAGTGAGATGTTAGCAGACAAGACCCAGGCAGAGGCTTGAAAACGATGGTTTCTGCCTCCACTCTATGTGCCAGGACTAGCCTGTTGGAGGGGTGGGAGAATGAGGTGGAGAAGTGTCCTTTCTCCTCTTTGCATTCCTGCCTCACCCAGGAGAGGGAATAATCAAATTGAAAGATTTTACTTTTCTCCCAGAATCATTTCTCATCCTCCGTGTGTAGACACGGGCAAGGCTTCCAGAAAGCCTATTGATATACATTGGAGTCTTGAGGAAAATCTGATCTGATCCTAGAACTCTGAGTATACCAAGCCCTCCTGGTACATTTTGTTCTTATGACTCCCAGGCATGGCCTCTTTTATTTTCTGTACTGCATCCCTCCTTTCAAGTTTAAAGAAAATAAAGAAAAAGAGGAATAAATGATGGAAAAGATGGGTATGTGCTGAAGGCTGGTTGGTCCAGGTGTAAGAGTTTTGTGGGCAAGATAAGTTGAGCGTGTGAGGGTGTTGAGGCATTCATTAGTGCCGGCAGGGCCTGGCCGAGGCGGCGAGGATGCTGTGCTGTGCGCAACTTACTTCATCCAGCTGCGTGCACGAGTTGTTTTTAATGGTCTTGCAAGAACAGAGTGAGAAGTGAGCTTGGCAGAATCTTGAATTGTTATCTCAGCGCCACTTGCTACTTAATTGAACATTTATTTTCCAACCTACAATGAAAATACCTAATTTGTTTTCATTTGTGCTGTGTTAATTAAAAAGTTAGGCTCATCCAGCTCAAAGTTGTGCCAGACTCCTCTTCTTCGCCAGTAGTCTCCTGAGTTGCAAGGTGTGAGAGGGAGGGAAGGGAAGAGCATGATTTCGGGGGCCACATCTTAGGCCTGAGCCTTTATGTCTCCATTAACTCCTGGACCTTTTTGGGGGGTTACAACCTGGGCTTCCATGAAACACCCCATGTGTCATGGCCCAAAATTCTCACCAGACTTTGAAAAGGAGGTTCATCAGCATATACGCAGAAACCTGGGCAGAAGAAATAAAACTTAAGTTTTGAAAAACGCAATTTCGTGTTGCTAAGCAACACTGGTCTAAATGCCAATAGAATCCTGAATAATGAAAGCAGATAAAAGGGGTGTGCATTTTCTTCAAAGTTTCTAACTTTGGAAGGAATTCCTAGATATAAGAGGTATGTGGGAAAAAAAAAAAATCTTGTTGACAGCACAACAATTCATTCACTTCCTAACATGACTAGTCATGTACTGTACTTTAGTGCAAACAATAAGGTCATTGTTCAGATGGGAAAACAAGCAATTCGTTGGGAGGCGAAAAGGTGAAAATGTTCTCTAGCTGATTTTGTTTTGGCAGGCTGCACGTCAGTTTCCAGGTAGCCTTAGAAGATGTGCTTAATAGATGTGTGTTTAAAACTTGGGTCAGTTGTAAAGCAAGGATTCCTTCGATGTTTCTCACTGCTGTTATGTGGATTTTTTTTTTCATTACATTTTTATTTGTATAGATCCAGTAGTCTAATATTCTCATCAAGAAAGGATAGCAGAGTTCCAAATAACACTGTTTTGCTCCTCTCCAGGGTGTAAACAGTGGAGGTTTGTGGCTGGAAATCCTTCAAGGGTGACCACACAGCCATGAGTTCCTATGATCTAGGACTCTGACAGCTGAAGCTGCTGGTAAGAAAGCTCGGTTTAAGCTCCAGTAAGGGGGCTTTGCCAGAGCAGCTTCATGGTTTGAGATCCCCCTTTTCCTTTTCTTTCGTCACTTTCTTTGCTGAACATGGTCCAGTGGGGGTGGGATGTCAAGGAGAAGAGAAAGAGCCTGAAACTTTGGGAGAAACAATAGAAGTTTGGAAAGCCTTCTACCAAGTCTACTACTGCATTTCTGAGTTCTGCAGAATTAGAGTGTTCTGTTTTGCTTAATGGTGTTTGGGTATTGGCAAGGTGGGTATGGTGGCACCTGTTATTGGCTCCCAAATTGATGTACCATTCATACAAAGTTTAGAGTCTATTTCAACCATTTTATTTCCTTAATTAAAAGGCATTTTAACATGACCTGGTGATTTCCTTTGAGTTCCTAAACCTAGAGATCTGTTTTTATTTGCTTGACTTCTAAATACAAATAATAATAAATAAGACTCAATTTGTATTTTTCCTATCTAAGCAAAAAATGGCAGTTACCCAGCCATCCTTGGCCCCCCTGGGTCCCAAAGAAAGATACACACACACACACACACACACACACACACACACACACACGATTTGTAAGCTCTCTCCTCAACCCGTTCCTCTAATTTCTATCCTTCCACCCCTGTGTAAAGTAGCTAAATGGCTAGGAAATATTTAGGCAAGCTCTCAAGTAGTAGGAACTGGGAATTCAGCCCCTTACGTTCTGCCTACGAAACTTTTGTGGGCGCCATGGTCAGACTGGATGCTTCTTCCTCCATTTGTTTATAGGTCCCTCCCAAGTACTTGGATCTCTCTGGTTTCCATTTGAATGTCTGCGGCTGAGAGCAACCATGTAAGCAAAAATAGTCCAGGGGCCAAACAACCTCAGACAGACTGCAGTGAGCATGGGGCTGCAGCCTGAAATATCCGCACGGTCATCAGGCAGTGCTAAAAGGAGGTCCGTGGACAGTTCTGGATTTGAGGCATAAGCAGGATATGAAATCTTGGAAGGCTTTTATTCTATTGATATCCATGTGATTTGGGGTTTTTTGCTAATAGTTCTTGCTGCTAACTTTGAGTGCCAGTTTAAATAATAGTGGCCAGGGAAAAAAGCCCTCTGGACTTCATTTAAAGAAAACTGAAAGGAGTTTTTTTTTTCCTGCCATCCTGAACTTCATCTTTCAACCCACAATTGAGAGCAATGGAGACAGAGACAGATATGCTGCAGTCTGGCAGACAGTTGGTAAAAGTAGAGCCACCATTTTCAGTTTTCATTTTTATGTAATTGGTCCTGGTTATTGATCTGATGATTGTAATATCGTTAGGTGTTTACTATGTGTTCCTTGTGAATTATGTCATTCTGTTCCCTTCAGCAACACTTGGAGGTAAGCACTATCATGGACCCTGCTTTACAGGAGGGGAAACTGAGGTACGGGCTGAAAAAGATTTGCCCATGGCTACAGGCTGGAGAGTGGGAAGAAGGACGATGGAACTGGACTCAGGAAGACTGGTTCCAAGCACCATGCCTGGCTGCCACACAATATTTTTATTATCCTAACCTTTGTTTTCCACCTTCCTTCATTGTTTCCCTTTTTCACACAACTACCCTTTGAGAACACCTGGGATCTAGATTAGGGGGTGGCTGGGGATCAACCGCCAGCATGACTGATCAAATTAAAGTTTGTGGGATACTGGAGAATTTCAGTTGTCTGTGTTAACGCTGTCACCAGCTAACACAAAGAAGCAGGAATTCACTCTATCACAATTTGTACAGCCATCTCCCTGATTCTAAGAAATATTTCTCCTTCATACTTTTCCATTCATTAAAATAATTCCTGGAATTTAGACATGTTCCAAGGAACTGAAATGGCTTGTCTAACTAGGTAGCTGTTAGAACTTAGAGATGCCCTGTACATTAGACAACAGGCTAAAGGTATGTTTGTGTTGGGGGCAGGTGGGTGACAGCCCAGTCTAGTGATGATGACAACAGGCTGTGATATCACTAACCAGGTTCAAATCTTGGCCCTGACACTGAGTTTTACCTTAGACCGTTAAATAGCTTTTACATGCCTCAGTTTCATTATCTGTGAAATGGGAATAATAACAGAGCCTTCCTCATGGGGTTGTTATGAGGTTCATTATGGGCATTTTAAGCAATTAAAACCATGTTTTAGATCAGAAAGTGCTTAATAAACATTAGATGTTTTTACTCATTCTTAAAGGCTGTCTATAAAGTCACCTGGTACATACCATGTGCACATTCCAAACAAAATATCCTCGGGTTTTGCTCTGCATTGATACAACCTTTTTCAAGTTCCCAGCATTGAAGTGCTTGTGTATGTTAATATCACCTTCCCCCAATCCAGTAGGTTGGAAGCACGGATGTCATCTTCAGCTCCTCCCCTTCTCACTCCCTACCTGAAATCCATCACTTAAACTTATAAATCACCCCTCAGAAACAGTCCTGAATCCGCTTCCTTTCTCTCTCCCACGTTACAACAGCCTGGCACCCCGTGCAGGCTGATCTCGCCTTGCACAGGCCGCGGCTGCAAAGGTGGACGCCTTCAGCTCGTCAGAGAGGAGGCACGGACAAACACCCACCAGCAACGAATGCAAAGAGCAGGCCTTCAGAGGCGCAAACCAGCTGAACTGAATGGAATGTGTTCGACTCCTAGTAACCGGGGCTTTACCACAGTGGGAGCCACACAGCGAGCGCGGCTGAGTGACTGGGACGGATGGTTTTGCTGTAAATCGCTTTTCTTTTTCCTGAGGGATGTCAGTCGTAAATAACAGGGCTATGGGTATCAGAGGAAAAAGAACTAAGCCTCAACATTGTGAATCAAAAGCACCAGCTTTCCCCTTTTGTACACAGCTACCACTTGAAAATGTGTGGTTTCTATGTCATCATGGATCTGAGACAAATATACCATTAATATCTGGGTGTTAATGTTTGAGGGGTGATAGGCCTTTGCTGATTCTGTTTTCAGAGCATTGTGATGACAGGTACACATTTTGAATTCCTTTCTTTTTCCATCTTTGATGTAGTCCTTAAAACTCAATGTGCCATAATTCACAACTTTAAAGGTGTATTGGGATCCAATTTTTCCATTACAATCTGATTAAATTACTTATGTTTATAAAAATTTAAAGTTACAATTTTATTAAAGCACCACTTATTTTCATGCAAATGTTAAGTGGATAAATTTTAAAGGTGTGTTTAGATATTATTGTAATATCTCTGAATCACAGTCGTTGGCTCAGACTCCTCTTCTGTGAATTCATAAGACCAGAAACCAATGGCTACTTTAAGAAATCAGGATCCACACAATTTTCCATACCCAATGATCCTTGTGTACATACCTAAAAGGCTGGAAAGAGTCCTACAATTTAGGGACTTGCATGAGGTTGCTGTGGAAGGCTAGATAAAGCAGTGGCCCCCAAGATCTTGTTTTAATATCTCGTTCAGCTGTGTGATTTTAGACATGCCACTTTATCTCCATGGACCTCAATTTCCTCAACTGCAATATGTTAGGGCAAGAAAAAAAACATCATTCAGAAGTATGTATTAGGAACCCACCACATGGTAGCCATGGGATAAAACCGCAAACCAACAGACATGATTTCTGTCCTTGTGGACCTCATAAGACACAACTTTGTTTTCAGGGTAGATGTGAGCTAAGGAGACAGGAGTTTCCTAGATTTCTGAGTTCTGTGTTCACGTCAGGTTGAACTTTGTGGAGATGCTTAAACTCAGCAGAATCTTTCTCCCCATCTGCTTTTGGGCCTGTGCCTATGCATAGGTGGGACTCTTCTTTCATTACCTTATCATCCTTTTCCTTTGACACTTTTCTGATCCCCAACCTGGTTGGCCCAGGAGCCTCCCCCTGGATATCCATAGCACTTGTTCTTTTCATCTTAGCACATATTACGTATCTGTTTACTCATCTCTTATCCCACTAGATATAAACAGCTTAGGATAGGGTTTTATTTTATCTTAGTTATATTTATTAACTACCACACAGTGGACACAATACATGTAAATGACCTAGCTAATTAAATAACTAATGAAGGTCAGTGTTTAATTATTTTTGCTTGGTAATGTCAGTACTTTATGTCTTATATTCAAATTATTCTATAGCAATATGGGTCATTAATGCTAATTTGTTTACAGAAGGTAGATAGTTATAGCCAAAGGGTCTTTATTTTATGGCAAAAATTCAAATCTGATGAGTTTAAGTTTGACA
>JAQZBX010055613.1:0-18376 GCA_029593785.1 Cabassous unicinctus | reverse complement strand
GATTAAAAACTCACGGTTCTGGTTCTGTCGTCGCGATTTCTCTCTTTTGTCCCTCTCTCCTCTCGGTGGTATGCAGTCTTTCCCTGCTGTCCTAAACCCTAGAAGATCTATTTTGGGTCTGTTTCAGCCTGTTCTCTAGCTATTTTTCTGGAGAAGAGATTCCTGTGTGTTACTAGTCAGCCATCTTCCCAGAAGTCTCTATTATCTTTTAACCATGATTATTTGGGTTAAAGAAATTAAACTGTGCCCCCAAGACAAGGACTGTGCTATTTACCATGTCAGCCAAAGTAAGGGATGGATTTTTGTTGACGGCGTTAAGTTGTCCAGCTCCTGTTGATGGGATATGAATATACCACAATTGGTTATCTGCTTTCCTGTTGAAGAACATTTGATTTTGTTTCCATTTTAGGCTATTATGAATGAAACTGCTGTGAACCTTCATGTACAAGTCTTTGTGTAGACATGTTTTCATTTCTCTTGGGTAAATACCCAGGAAAAGGATCATTGAGTCTTAGGGAAGTGCATGTTAAACTTTAAAAGAAACTGCCAAGCTTTTTTCCAAAGTGACTACTCCATTTTGCATTCTCACCAGCAATTATGAGTATCTTCTTTGCCACAGGGTTGACGATGCAAAGTACCAGAAATGGGTTGGCTTTCATAATGGGGATTTTAGTTAGGGTAAAAGCTTTCAGTTCTGAGGCCATGAACTGTCCAAATCAAAGCACCATCAGAGATGCTTTCTCACCAAAGTCAGCTACTGGTGATCCTGGTCTCCTGCCATGTGGCAAAGATGGCGGCTGATCTCTGCCCAGGTCTCTGCCTTCCCCTCCAGAATCTACCATCTCCCGGTGCTTAGCTGTGGGCAACCAGGCATAGGGCTTGTCTCTTTCTAGGCCTTCTTTCTCAGTCTCATCTGCTTTGCTTTCTTCCTGAGTTTAGCTGTGAGCTATCAGGCTTATGGTTCATCTCTTCAGCCTTGAGCTGCTCCGTGGGCCCAGCCTCTTGGAAGCTTCGTGCTTAAGCTTTCACTGCTAGTGATTCTTGAGTCCTCTCTCACATGGCAGGATCCCTTTTCCTGTGTGTCTCTTCCTCTGTGTCTCTGTTTATATAAGTCCAATCAAAAGGGCCCCACACCTACAAGAATGGATTATTCAAGAACATAATCTTTATATTTTTGGGATTCAAAAAATAACTTTAGGAAGCAGATGTAACTCAAGTGGTTGAGTGCCTGCTTCTCACTCATAAGGTTCTGGTACCCTCCTAAAAATAAATAAATAAATAAATACATAAATAAATAAATAGCTTCAGACTGTCACAAATGAGAATTTCAGTTGCTTCACAGCTTTGCTATCACTTAGTATTGTCAGTCTTTTTACCTTTAGCCATTCTAGTGGGTAAAGGTGGTATCATGGTGATCATAATTTGCATTTCCCAGATGCCTCATGGTATAGAGTATCTTTTCATGGGTTTATTGACCATTCATATGTCTTCTTTTGTGAAGTTTAAATCTTTGCCCATTTAAAAAATTGAGTTAGCTTGTTATTATTGAGTTGTAAGAGTTCTTTATATATTCTGGATACAAGTCCTTTGTCAGATATATGTATTGGAAATATTATCTCCCAGTCTGTGGATTGGCTTTTCATTTTCTTAACCATGTATTTTGAAAAGCAGTTTTCATTTTAATGAAGTTCAGTTTATCAATTTTTTATTTTATGGTTAGTGCTTTTTGTGTCCTAAGAAATTTTTTCCCATCCCAAGGTTGTGAGGGTTTCCTCCTATATTTTCATTTAGAAATTTTCTAATTTTAGCTTTTATTTAGGTCTGATTCATTTTGAGTTATTCTTTTTGTATGGCATAAAATAATCATTGAGTTTCATTTTGTTTGTTTGTTTCTCAAATGGGTCCAGATGTTCCAGCAACATTTTTGGAAAGACTATCCTTTCCCCCTTGAATTTCCTCGATATCTTTGTCAAAAATCAATTTACTGTGTATGTGTGGATCTATTTCTAGGCTATTCTATTCCATTAATGTATGTGTCTATTCTTATTCCACTGTTTTGTTTTGAGTCTTAACATGTTCTTTATTTTATTAAAAAAAAAAAAGCCATTCTACATGTCTTTTTCATTGCACTCTTCTTTATGTAGGTTTTGGTTCTCTTATATGTGTATTTATATTTTTACAGATATAAAGTGTTGAATAACCCCTGTTCCTGTCAACTGTGTCCCTTATTCTCTACTGTCAACATAGAGTTCTTAGTGTGCTTGCATTTCAAAAACAGCAGTAATCATATTATGAATCCTTATGTGATACTGTCTCTCAAACCTTATTGAAGTCCAAACTGGTTATGTCTGGGTCTTCATGCTTGTCACATTTTATAGCTGCTTTCTCCAAGATGATAATTAGATTAATGAAGTATCACCCTTCTTTTTATACGTCCAACTCTCGTTCTGCTTTTCTCCATATTCTGTTCTAATCAATGACTTTAGATGCTTACATATCAAGAAAAGATCTATTTTCCAGGTTTCAAATTTTCTCAATTATTTCTTTAATCCTTTCTGTCCCCTTCCATTAAAATGATTATCTTTTCAGGGTTTATTTACTTTTCAGAGGGCAAATAGGGAACACCTAAGCCATTCAGAACCTGATTCTGGTGATTGCATCTTTCCCTTACATGTTATGGATATTCAGAGCATGAAAGAAATATTACTTAGCATGTAACAGAAAATCAATAAATGTCCATTTTCTATAGTTGCTTATATTTGCTTTACTCCCAATTTCTTTTCCCCCCCTTCTTATAGAGATTATGAAATAAGAAGCACCTTATTTAGTTTGAATTTTTCCTTGATTTTTAGGTTGTCATTTTCTAATGTCAAGTGACATTACCCATCATTGGTTCTTTGCATTATAGGAACAGAATGACATAGTCCAATGAGAGTGATGAATGCAGGCTTCACCAAAAATTATATTTCCTTAAAAATTTAAATATTGAACAGATAAACAGCAAAGACATGCTCAAGGTATAAAGAATAATAATACAGCAAACACCAGTACACTCAGATCAACTCAAAAGGTATAACACTACCAGTCCCCTTGTACCCATACCTTTTGAAGCTACCTATGCTTTCCCTGCCCCAGAGGAAACTACTCATTCCAAATTGTGTGGATATCAATCCCTTGCTTTTCTTTATGATTTTACTGCATGTATTTGTATCCTGAAGTAATATATATTTTAGTTTAGCATGTTCTTGAAATTTATAAAAATGGAATCATACTGAATATATGCTTATGAGATTCTTCTTTTGCTCAGCATTGTTTAAGATTTATTTATGTGTGTAACTATTCGTTTATTTTACTGCTACATAGTATCCCATTGTATGAATATTACATAATTTATTCATCCATTCTTCTCTTAATGGACTTTTAGAATGTTGCTTCTGGTTTTTTTTTTTTTGCTATTACAAATCAAGGCTATGAATATTCTTGTGTATGTCTACTGGAACATATTTTAAGAGTTTTTTTGGAGTAAAAGGTCTTAACCATGTTTGTGCCTTGGACTCTTTAGGCAGTTTGAAGGATATTATAGGCTCCATCTCAAAATAAGATTTTAAAATGCATGCAATAAAGTACGTAGGCTTAAAATGATTACTATTAGATTCAACAGGGATAAAATTACATTTCAATCTTTTAATAATCAGAACAAACGGGAATAGAATTACAAAAAACTTACACATTGTTCATTAAAAGTTCTTGTATAGATAATTAATATAAAGAATCACTGTTACAATTTTTGTCTTTCTACTTTGGAACTAAACAAAAAGTTCTGAGTGAAATAGCAATTCCCCACATTAAATGCCTATGTGCACCCTTTGAACAAAAACCAAGGATATAAATATTTAAAGCGTTTGATGTAACAAATGACTTTTCTTCTTGTTAATTTATCTAATCTACTGCAACACTACCCATAGATACAATCTATATGTAAATCTGTTTCTATGTATTGTTTCAATGATAATTACAGTAGAGAAACTAGTCTCCCAGAAGTATGTTGATGGGAGTGGAGGAAGATCGTGGTAATCATCTTTAAGTGTATATTAGTCAGCCAAGGGGGTGTTGATGCAAAGTACCAGAAATCTGTTGGCTTTTATAAAGAGTATTTATTTGGGGTAAAAACTTATAGTTACAAGGCCTTGAAGAGTCCAACTCAAGGTTGCTCTCTCACCAAAGCCAGTTGGCACATGTTGAAGCAAGATGATTGCTGATCTCTGCCTGGTCTCTCCGTCTGGGGCTTCCTCTTAAGGTTGAGGCTCTGTGGTCCCAGGCTCTTCCCAGTCTCAGCTGTAAGCTGGCATAGGGCTTGTCTCTCAGGGCTCCCTATATCCAGCTTCTAGCATAGGGCTCATTTCTTTCCAGGCCTTCTCAGCGGCTCAGCTGTTCTTTCCTCTTCAGTCACAAACTATCAGTCAAATGGCTCATCTCTCCTCGGGGCTTTAGCTGTTTGAGCCTTCTTCATATCACAGGGCAAAGTTCTCTTCTCTGGCATCTATGGAACTCTCTCTCTTCCTCTCGTGTCTTCTTGAGTGAGTGTCCATTTATATCAACCCACCAAGGCGCCGGGACTCAACCCTGAGTCATGCCCTACTGACATGGTCAAATCAAAACCCTAATCTAAGTAGTTTAATCAAAGACATCTCAGGTGAATCTAGTACAATCAAAGGGGATCACACCAAGAGGAACAGACCAGTTTACAAACATAATCCTTCTCTTCTTGGGGATTCACAAAAATAATCTCAAACTGCCACAAACTGTTATCCAAAATGAAGCATATTTTCAAAATTGATCCTGAACTCTTCATTAGTAGTCAGTTCCAACTCATATGTCCCACAAGTTCTGGTTAAATTGAATATAGTTTTGATGAAAAAATAGATTCTGGGTCAATGAGTTTCCTGAGTGTTGATCTTCTTTAGAAACAAAATAAAATTCAAAATATTCTATCAAATAATTAGAGGTTCAATTACAACTCTTTGTTGTAGATGTGTAATACTGAGTTCATTACTTGTTTCATTGATAACTGCTAAATTAGGGAACATGACATAATAATCTGCAGAAACTTTGTTCTTTCAAGTTTCTAACTTTTGTCTTCACCTTTTGATACCATCTGCCATTGAAAAACATGTTGCATTTTTTCTTTGCAGGAGATTATTAAGATAATTTTAAAAATCCCCCACATAATAGACAAATATGCAAGTCTGATTATGCAGGTCACATTTCTAAAAAATTGATACCAAACTTTTTTCTTATTTTCCAGAAGCACTAAAAATTTGTACTGTAGTTCATTCTTTTTTATTATTCTTTAAATCTAATTCTCAAACCATAAAATTCACATTTTTAAAGTGTACAATTCAGTAGTTTTTAGTACACTCACAAGGTCGTGCAACCATTGCCACTACCTGATTCTAAAACATTTTCATCATACCACAAAGAAATCCTGTACCCATTAGCAGTCATCCCCCATTTTCCCCTCTCTCAGTATAGATTAGCCTTTTCTGGGCATTCCATATAAATGAAATAATGGAATATGGGGTCTTTTGTGACTGGTTCTTTCACTTAGCATAATGTTTTTGAGGTTTATCCATGTTGTAGCATATATAAATACTTCTTTCCTTTTTATTGCTAAACAATATTCCATTGTGTGTATAAACCACATTTTATTTATCCATTCACTGGTTGATTGACATTTGGTTGTTTCCACTTTTTGGCTATTATGATTAGTACTACTATAAACATTTGTGTACAGTTTTTTTGTGTGGAGGTATATTTTCATTTCTTTTGGGTAAATACCTATGAGTAGAATTATTGGGTCATATGCTAACCTATTAACCTTTTAAGGAACTATCAGACTGTTTTCCAAAGCAGCTTCACCATTTAACATTCCCACCAGCAGTACATGAAGGTTCCAATTTCACATCGTTGTCAACACTAATTACTATTTGTCTTTTTATTATAGCCTTCTTAATGGATATGAAGTAGTTTCTTATCACAATCTTATTGTGGTTTAGATTTGCATTTCCCTGATGGCTAATTACATTTAACATATTTTTGTATGCTTATTGGCTATTTGTATATCTTTGGAAAAATGTCTTTTCAGAATCTTTTGCCCATTCTAATTAGGTTATCTTTTTTATTATTGAGTAGTAAGTGTTTTTTTATATATTCTAGATACAGTTGCTTTATCAGATATATGATTTGCAAATATTTTCTCCCATTCTGTGGGTTGTCTTTTCACTTTCTTGATGGTGTTCTTTGAAGCACAAAAGTTTTTTATTTTAATGAAGTCCAATTTATTTTCTCTTTAATTGTTTGTGTTTTTGGTGTCATCTATAAGAAAGTATTGCCTAATCCAAGCTCATGAAGATTTACACCTATATTTTCTTTGAAGAGTTTTTATAATTTTAGCTCTTGCATTTAGGCATTGAACCATTTTGACTTAATTTTTGTAGGGGTCCAAATTCATTGTTTTGTATGTGATTATCCAGTTGTCCAAGCACCATTAGATGCTTGAAGAGACTATTCTTTCCTCGGTTAATTGCCATTTGGATCCCTTGTCAAAATTCAATTGACTATATATGTTAAGGTTTTTTCTTGAACACTCATTTCTGTCCCATTGGTCTACATGTCTGTCCTTGTGCCAGTACCACACTGTTTTGATTACTGTAGCTTTGAAGTAAGTTTTGAAATCGAGACTTGTGAGTCCTCCAACTTTGTTCTTCTTTGTCAAAATGGTTTTGGCTATTCTGCATCTCTTGAATTTCTATATGAATTTTAGGATCGGCTTGTCAATTTCTGCAAAGAAGGCAGCTGGAATTTTGGTAAGGATTGCATTGAATCTGTAGATCAATTTGGGGAGTATTGCTGCTGTAGCAATAATAAGTCTTCCAATCCATGAACATAGGATGTGTTTCCATTTATTTAGATCTTTAATTTCTTGCAATAATGTTTCAGAGTTTTCAATGTATGACTCTTGTGCTTCTTTTGTTAAATTTATTCCTAAGTATTTTATTCTTTTTGATGCTATTGTAAATGAAATTGTTTCCTTACTTTCATTTTCAGATTGTTCATTACTAGTGTATATTATATAAATACAACTGATATTGTACATTGATCTTGTATCCTGAAACCTTGCTGAACATGTTTATTAGTTCTATTAATTTTCTTGTGGGTTTCTTGGGATTTTCTATGTACAAGATCATGACACCAGCGAATAGAGATATCTTTACTTCTTCCTTTCCAATCTGCATGCTTGTTATGTTCTGCATAGAACCTCCAGCAAACTATTGAATAAAAATTGCTAAAGCAAACATCCTTGTCTTGTTCCTGATCTTCAGGAGAAAATATTCAGTCTTTCACCATTAAGTATAATGTTAGTTGTGGGGTTTTTTGTAGATGCCTTTGATTAGATTCAGGAAGTTCCCTTCTATTCATAGCTTGTTGTGTGTGTGTGTGTGTGTGTGTGTGTGTGTGTGTGTGTGTGTTTTTAAAGAAGCTTTAGATTCCATAAATGATACATTGAAAATGTATGCCCCCTCCCCCACTAATCCCCATTAACAACATTTTTCATTAGTGTGGTACATTCATTACAACTGATGAACACATATTAGTAGCATCGCTACTGACCATGGTCAATAGTTTACACTTTGAACCACCATTTTTATAGGTTTTGATAAAATGTATAATCACCTGTATCCGTCATTGCAATGTCATTCAGAACAATTCCAATGTCCTGAAAATGCCCCATATTACATCTATTCTTCCCTCTCCCTCCCCTCAGAACCTCTGGTAACCACTCCTTTATATCAGTGTTACAAGATCTTCCATTGCTAGAATAATAATTCTACTTTAGTCCATAGTTTCATTCCCCCCTTATGTTTGTTCATTTTTCAGTCTTGAGGATTTTAGGATGGTGAAGCCTACTCTGTTTCTGACTGAGCAGGGGCTTAGATCCCATGGGGCAGATGGATGGAACTGTCTTGCTTGCAGTTGTAGATATACATACAATGGAATATTACTCAACTGTAAGAAGGAATGGTGTATTAACACACAGGACAACATGGTTGGATATTGAAGACCTTATGTTGAGTGAAGTAAGCCAGTCACTGAAGGACAGATATTACACGACCTCACTGATATGACTTAAGAAAATTGAGCAGACTCACAGAGCTAGAGTCTGGAAGATAGGTTATCAGGAGACAAAAAGGGAGTAGAGTGTGGTGAGCGGATGCTCAGTATGGGCAAAACCTATGATAAGGTGGAAGGGAGTGGTTGGGCAGTGGAGGGGGGTGGTGGTATGTGTTTTTGAAATCAAGGTATGCCCTGTAAGGTTTTTTGCAGTTATTTTTTTATTAGTCTAAGGGAGTTCTCATCATTCTGAGTTTATGAAGAAAAACTTTTTGGTATTGTTTAAGGTCAAGATGGATGTTTAAATTTTATTTTACAATAGTTATATAAATATTCTGTAGTCTAGGGATGTAAATGTCAATTGAAAGAAAGCTAGAGAATAATCTAGGATCTGAATAACATAGTGAACCCAGAGGTGGTTGAGAATTGTGGTAAATAGTACAAATACAAGAATGTCCTTCTATAAACTAGAACAATGTATATCATTAGTACAAGGTGGTAAGAATGTGGAGAAGCATGGGAAAAATACAATTAATTTAATCTATGGACTATAGTTAACAGCAATACTGTAATATTCTTGAATCAATGCCAAAGATGTATTGTGTTAATAATAGGGGGATATGGAAAAAAAATACCAAATGTATGCTATAGACCATAGTTAGTGGTGATAGTCTGATATTATTTCATAATCTGTACCAAATGTTCCACAACAATCTAGTGTTGGTGGAAGGGTGTTGTATGAAAATTCCACACATGTGCAAGATTGTTTTGTGAGTTCACAGCTTTTCTAATAAAAATATATTTTAAGAAAAGAATGGATGTTAAATTTTATTTAATAATATTTATGCATTTATTGAGATGATAGATGATTTTTATTTCTTCTCTAATCTGACAGTATGGTAAATTACATTCATTAATTATTTAATGTTAGTAATTGGTTAATGTTATTGATTGCATTCCTGAGATAAACCTAACTTGGGAGTGATCTATCGTGTTTTTAATACATTGCTGGATTTTGTTTGCTAATATTTTGTTTAGTATTTTTGCATCTATGTTCATAAATAAGATTGACCTATAATTTTCCTTTCTTTTATTATCTTTATCTGGTTTTGGTGTCAAGATAATGCTAGTTTTATAAAATGAATTGGAGTGTGTTTTCTTTTTCTCTACTCAGGAGTAGTTTGTATAAGATTGGGATCATTATTTGTTACCTGAATATTAATTAGACCTTACCATAAATAAAATAATTCAAGGTTTGGAGTTTTCTTTGTGAGGATTTTAACCAATGATTTAATGTTGTTAATGGTTATAGGACTATTTATTTTTTATTTTTATTTTTTTAGGACTATTTAAATTTCCTATTTATTCTTTTAAATGGAGTGTTTAAACCATAAATCTTATAAAATTATTAATATTATTAGCACATCTGCCATCTTATTACATGTTTTCTATTTGTTTTATCTCTTCTTTGTTCCCTTTTTCTTGCCTTCTTTTGGATTATTTGCACATTTTCAAGATTCCATTTTATTACCGCTATTGGCTTATTTGTCAACCTCTTTGTTTTGATTATTTTTAGAAGTTGCTCTAAGGCTTATAATACATTTCTTTAACTTATCACAGTCTACCTTCAAATAATATTATAAAACTTTATATATAGTATAAAATATTTATAACAGTGTGCTTCCATTTCTGCCCTTCCATCCTTTGTGTTTTGGTTGTCATGTGTTTTATTTTCACATAAGTTATATACCCCATAACATGTTATTATTTTTTATCTATTAGCAGTCAGTTATTGTTTTAAAGGATTTTGTATTTAGAAAAAAATTCTTTTATATTTACCCACATACTTGCCATTTCTGATGTTCTTCATTCCTTTACATAGATCCAAACTTCTATCTTTTTTTTGTTGTTATTGCCTTAAGAACTTACTTCAACATTTCTGTAGTGCATGGCTGCTGGCAATTAATACTTTAAGCTTTTGTCTTTCTGAAAAAAAATATTTATTTTGCCTTCATTTTTGAAAGATAGTTTCTCTGTATATAAATTTTTAAGTTAATAGATTTATTTTCATTCAACATACTAAAACTGCCATTCCCTTTTTCTTCTGGCCCGTATGGTTTCTAATGAGCAATCTTATGCCATTTTTATCTTTGTTCTTCTATATGGAATGTTTATGGGGTTTTGTTTGTTTGTTTTGTTTTTTAGGAGGTTCTGGGGAATGAACCCGGGACCCCTACAAGGAAGCAGGTGCTCAACCACTTGAGCTACATCTGCTCTCCATGTGTTTATTTGTTTTAATCCGGCTACTTTTAAGATTTTCTCTTTACCACTGCTTTTTGCATAGTCAAATTGCTTAGCATGAAGTACCATGGCATGCTTTTGGTATGTTTATTCTTCTTGGAGTTTATTGACCTTGAATCTGAGGGTTTATAGTTTTCATCAAACTTGGAAAAAATTTAACCATTATTTTTTCTGTCTCCCTTCTCCTTCTAGAACCCCAATTGCATGTATGCTCAACTTCTTATTGTCCAGGGATCACTAGTGCTTTCTTCTTTTTTTGGTTTAATTTATATGTTTTATTTTTGGGTAGATTCTATTGTCTTCAAATTCTAATTTTTTTCTTCTGCACTTAGTCCAACCAGTGGAATTGTAATTTTCTTCTCTAGAAGGTACATTTGGTTCTTCAAAAAATATATTTCATTTCTCTCCTTATAATCAGTTTGATTTTCTTTACATCCTTGTGCATAGTTATTATTTATGACAGCTGTTTTAAAGTCTTTGCTAATTTCATTATCTTTGTCATGTCGGGGTCTCTTTCTATTGACTGAATTTTCCCCTGGTATGGGTCATATTTCTCTGCTTCTTTCTGCATGCCTCATAATTTTTACTTAGGTGCCAGAAAGTGTGAGTTTTATGTTATGTGCTGGATTTTGTTATATTCCTTTAAAGAGTGATAGACTTCATTCTGGCACTCAGGCTACTTGCAGATCAGTTTGATCTTTTCAAGCCTTAATTTTAAGCTTTTTTAGGATAAATCTATAGCAATCTTTACTGTAGTTGTGATACAAGCTCATATCAAAGGCAATACCTTTCTGTATCAGTCATGGTTCAATCAGAGAAGTAGAACCAGTAGGAGATATTTGATACATACGCATGTGTGCACACATACACACACACATACATGTATATGTGTTTGTGGTCAGTGACTAAATACATCTGTTAGTCTAGAAGGGAAGATCACAAGCAGGCTGGGACTCTATGGGTATGGGCTGAATGTTGTTGTCCACAGGTAAGAAGCTCTTAACTCAGGGGAAACCTAAAGCTTCTTTTAAAGGTCTTTAAACTGATTAAGTCAGGCCCATGCAGGATTATCTCCCATTTGATTAAGTCAAGGTCAACTGATTAGGGACTTTAATCACTTCTAAAAAAAAACCCTTCACAATAGGACCTAGATTAGTGTTTGATTGGATACTGAGAGGAAGTGTGTATATGCTACAAAATGGCTGCTGCCTTCATTTCGTTCTTCTCTCATGTTAGAATATCCCTTGTAGTCCGCCATAACTGGAAACATACTAGAAAGGGAATTCTGGAGACTGTATTTCACCCTAACCAGGTTGACACATATAAAGCCATTACACCTTCTAAAGACTACCTGATTCCCTAAGTATTATGAGTTCACTTCACCCTGGCTTGTAGGAAAACAAACTATTCACAGTCCTGTGTTAGCCCAGGAATCATCCAGCCCACCAATTTCTAGTATTTCTCTATCCAGACTTGTGGAATTTCACACCATACATGTGCAGATCATTACTCAGCCAAAGACTTGAGATTAGCCTTCTGTAGATTTCCAGATCTTTCTTTGCATATATCTGTCTCTCTCCTCTCTGACACTCTGCCCCACAAATTCTAGCCACTTCGATTTTATAAACTCCAATACATATTTTCTCCTTAACTCAGCAAGACTACCAGACTCTGTTTATGTTTGTCCTCCCTGCATTGTGTCCTGGAAATTGCCTCCAGGAAGTAAATAGAGCAATCATAGAGCTCACTTCATTTGTTTCTCTTCTCTCAAGGATCACAGTCCTGTGCTGCCGATTGTCCAATGTCTGAAAATAATTGTTTTTGTATCTTTTGTCCAATTTTTAGTTGACTTCCTGTTTCTTTTTTAGTTCAATTTCATTGTTATATTTTCTAGAAATTTGTCCATTTCGTCTGAATCTTCAAATTTAGTACTGTTTTCGGGCTGTTCTTGCTATTTTTTATATCTCCTACAACATCTATAATTATGTTCCTGTATTAGCCCAGATTCATTCAGAAAATAGAAACTACTCTGGGCATTTCAAACAAATTAATTTAATACACAGAGTGTCAGCTGCTTACTAAATACTATTAAACCTTGTAAGGGTTGGAGGAGTGAAAGCCTATGTGGAAGGAAAGGAGCTGTCACTGGCTTTCAGGTTTACTAAAGCAGAAATAGTCTAAAACGCCAATATGCCTGGTGCTACCCAGAGGGAAATGGGATAAAACCACTATGAACATCACAGCTATTCCTAGATCTTGAGTACCTGGCTGGGGAACATGGAATCTGGCTAGCCCTTTATGCCTGCCTAAGACCCCATGCCACTGCCATTCTTATAGGGGGAAAAGGGCTTCTACCACCTCTACACCTTCAAGATCTTAAACAAGTAAAACCTGGTAGAACCTAAACTCTACCTGGAATCCTGCTGGTAAAGGAGTCTAAGAAATGTACTTCTTAGGCTTTTCTGCTCCTGCAAGATAGAGAAGAACATATTTTGAGAAGAGGGTAGGAATGGGTGCTGAATGCCATCAGTCAATATCTAACAAGTCTTATTTTTCATTCCCATCATTGTTTGTTTGTACCTTCTCTTTTCATCTCGATTAAGCTTGCCTAATGTTTTTCAGTCTTGTTTACCTTTTCAGATAATCAACTTTTACTTTATCACATATTCTTGTTTTATATTTTATTAATTTTTGCACTTATCTTTATTATTTTTTCATTCTACTTTAAGTTTATAATTGTCCTTTTTAGAAATGGATGTTTAGCTCTTTTCAGCCTTTCTCCTTTTCTATTATAAGCATTTAAGTACTTCATTGCCAGAATTCCATAACTTTTGATAGATAAGATTTAATTATTGATCAGTTATAAATATTTTATAATTTGCAGATATATTTTTGACCCATGATTTATTTAGAAGCACACTTCTAAATTTACAAAAATATGCTTTCTTTTGTTCATCAGTTTTTATTTCTATCTGCACTGCAATTAAAGAATGTGGTCTTTATAACCCTTTGAAATTTCTCTTAAATTTTCTTATGTCCTAGTATGTGATCAGCTTTTATAAATATTCCATAAGTGTTTGAAAAAAAGGAAATTTTCCAAATATTGGTTAACATGTTCTATATAAATAGCCATTAGATTAAGCTTGTTAATTGTGTGGTTCAAATTATCTATGCTTTTTCAGATTTTATCCAGTTGATTTATTCTTTAGAGAAGTGTATTAACATCTCACACTAAGATACATGGTCAATTTCTCTTTAAACATTCCATCTTCCCTGTTATTTCTCTTCTGTCTTTCTAGGTCTCTCAATAGATATATTTGAAAATTCCTTATGCTAGCCTCCATATTTCTAGCATCCTTTTTCATATTCCCAATTCTTTATATCTCGGTGCTAAATTTCAGTAATTCCTTCAGACTTATCTTCTAGTTCATTAATTCTGTCATCAGCTGTGTCTAATCTGCTATTAATCCCATCCATCTATTGGATTTTTAACTGAATTCAGTGGTTAAATATTTTATTTCTAGAAGTTCTAGTTGCTTCTTTTTCTTCTAACTTATTTGTTCATTTCTTTACATTTTGCTCCATTCTAAGACATTTGAATCCTTTAAAAAAAAAAAGTTACAGACTTCTTATATATTTTGTGCCCAATTTATCCAGTGTCTGAAATCTTTGTGGTTCTGATCTTGCTCTTTATTATTTTTGCTCACAGTGCTTTATTTCATTTCATGTATTGTGACTATTAATACTGAGCTCAGATTCCTTATACTTTTAATAATAAAAATTCTTTGAGAACTAGGTTGAAGTTGCATTGCTCCAGAAAAGATTTTTTGTCTGTTTGTTTGTTTTCCACAAGGACCTTAGGGTACTACTGACCTGGGAACAATTTAAATTCTTAATTTGGTTTTTTTAGACTGCATTAGTAGTTTGATTTGGACCTCAAATCCATGTAAGGATTACCTTGTAGTTATGAACTCTTAGGATTTTTGCTCCTCTACTTAGAACCACACAGAAGTTTCCTTCCTGGAAATAGGGGATGGGTACAGGTTTATTTCTTATTCAAAAAGTTGTACTCTTTGGAATCCTAGTTTATGTGAAAGTCTCCTGTTAGACTTCCCACCTGGGGTAGACCTTGCTTTTGCCTCCTGTCTGCCATGTCCTGTGCTGCTGTCAAAACCAGAGCTCATATGGTTTATGCAGTCTGCAGTTCCAGAGGATGCTTGATGCCTCCTCAGGCATCAGAGTGCACAAACTGCCCAATGTACTTTGTGTGCATTGAAGCATCTCCACTCAAGATCGTCAGAATTTCAAAGATGTCGTCAGGACCAAAGCTAGCTTTAGTCTTCTGCTTTCTTCTCTGAATCCCTGCTTTCCCTTTGTTTTTGGCTTCTGAGGATTCCTTACTTTCATGTCAACTCAGTTATGCATTTTTTAAAATAGTTTTTAAGATAGTTTTTATATTTCATCTAACATTTAAGTTGTTTTCAGTGAGAGGGTCATTTCAGGTATTTTGTTTACAATACCACTAAAAATGGATGCCTCAAATGTTATTTTGTTTTGTTTTGTTTGCATCTACAGGTAGAAACACTTTCTTCTCTTTTTCTGGCTGCCCTGAGTCACTGCCCAGTAGGACAAGTGATACAGAGCAAGCAGCATGGACTTTGGAGTTAAACCTGTTTGACTCCAGTCTCCACCACTAACTAGTTGTTTATCTGCGCAAGTCACTTAACCCTTCTGTATCTAAATTTTCTCTTCTGAAAATAGGAGTAACAGTACCCACCATAATACCCAGGAAGACAAAGAATAATCAGATACCACTTTTCTTATCCTCAGCACCACTTATTTCCCACCTTCCCCCACAAGCCACAAAAAAAGCTCAGACTGAAGGAAAGAGGCTTTAATCTGAGTATCAGCAGTAGATTGAATTCTTGTTGACTGTTGAACCTAAATTCTTAGCAGATATTTAAATATTAAAATATTAGATTTTAATGAGTAGGGTTTTCAGCCCAGAAATTGGATTAGGGAAGCATTTTTTGGTAGAAGTAATTCAACCTTTGTAAATTTAGGGGTTAGGGGAAACTGTACGAATTTGGTACTTCTGGGGTTTATTTGTATCATATTTCTAAGCATTCCTCTCTCAAGCATATCATCTTTCTTCACACAATACACAAAGTTGTTATTGACAATTGAGGCAATAAGGTGATGCTGATGCATGGAAATGTTGATTCTAGCTCAAAGAAGGAGCTGGCCGAAAGAATATCTTCCAAAGTAAATATATATTCTTCTACTGTATATATTTATTTAAATTCCAAGCAATGCATCTAGAACATGTGTAATTAGCTGAAGTTACAAAGTTGCCTTTTCAGAAGATATATTTACCTAAAGTTATGCATATTTCATAAAGAACAAACAGAATATGTGAAAACACAGCCTGCCTTTGGTTGGATTTTAAATGTGTTGTCCCAATGAAAATCATGCACTTCTTAAATGATTATTTAGTTTTAAAACAAAACTTGTTGTTTTAAGAAGTATCTGATACTTATTGTGACTTCAGTTATTCATTACACACAATGTTCCAAGGAAACACTGATAACTTTTTAAAAAATTATATTTAAATTATTTAATTCTAAAGACATTATTATGGATTTCTCTCTTAAATATTCTATATGCTGTTATAACATATGTAATTATTTCCTCCCCCCACCCCGAGATGCTCCCTCATCTGTCTGCTCATTGTCTGCTCATTGTGTCTGCTTATCGTATCTGCTCGTTGTCTGCTCTTCTTCAGAAGGCACTAGGAACCTAACCCAGGACCTCCCATGTAGGAGGTGGGTGCCCAACCACTTGAGCCACATTCACTCCCTGCTTGTAGTGTCTGCTTGTTGTGCCTGCTCGTTAGGTCAGCTCATTGTGTCTGCTCATCTTTTTTAGGAGATACTGACTGAACCCGGAACCTCCCATGTGGGAGGCTGGCACCCAACTGCTTGAGCCACATCTGCTCCCCATATCCTTTATTAACTTGCAAAAAAATTTTTTTTAATTTGCTTGCGCTTTTAAGTCATCACAATACCCTTATAAAAGAAATTGCATGGGTAGGAATTTGATACTATGGCATGTGGTATAAATGAATCCAATAAATGGAATAAGAATGTAAGTTAGGGCAGTGGAGGAAGAAACGTAAAGATGAGTAGATGAATCACTGCCCTCTCTTATGTAGTTTATGACAACAGATTTCTTACCTTTGTACTTTAGAGCTAGAATAGGCTGTGAAGACAAATTGATTCATTTTAAGGAAGTCCAAACTAGGCTCAGAGAGGTGAAAAGTCATGTAGCTGGTTATTATTAGAAACCAGTGTTCACACTTCTACTCCAGTAACCTTTTTTCATTTAAAAAAAATTTATTGAGCTATATCCTTATACCATACAATCCATCCAAAGTATATATTCAGTGGCTTTTGGTATAATCACAGAGTTGTATATTCATCACCACTCTTAATATTAGAGCATTTTCCTTACTCCAAAAAGAAAAATCCCCCACCCCTTGGCAGTTAACTTTCAACCCCTCTATCCATCCCCTGCCATACATATCCACTAATCTAGTTCCATCTCTATAAATGTATTTATATTTACATTTTATGTAAGTGGAATCAAACAATATGCAGTACTTTGTATCTGTTTCTGTTACTTATGATAATTCTCTCTTTTTTCACAATTGATGAAAAATATTAATTTATTACTATTTACTACAGTCCATAGTAAATGTTTTAGGTGCATTTTAGCTCAAATACCACCCTATTATTAACATCTTATAATATTAACACACACTTATTCTGCATCATTGAAGAATATTCTTAAATTTGTACTGTTAACACACTCATCATCTGCAACAGGGCTCACTATGCTATACAGGCTTATGTTTCATCCTTTAACTTTTCTTCTAGTAACCTCTTAAAATAAAAGTCATAAATTCGAGAGGGCATAATAATTGATGAATAATGAACAATAATGATAACATTAATACTTATTGAGTGTTTACTGTATACCAGGCTTTTTCTTAGTCCTTTGCACATATTATCTCAATTTCCACAACCAGCCCATAAGGTAGTTAACCTCATTTTAGAGACGAGAAAAGAGAGGTTTTTCGCTCATCCACACTCCTACAGCTGGTCAGTGGTAGAGCCATTTCAACAACAAACATTATTTTAGGCTTATTATATATTAGTGTTTTGCAAATAGGAGGAAGATATGGTTTTCTCCCCTTATGTGTTGGATCCATGGAATGTAACATGTAAGATGTACATATTAAACTAGTAACTTTCAGGTGTTTTCTACTAAGCCCTCAGTAAGAAATACATTTATGCTGTAACTCATATACATATGTATAAATTCATAGCTGAAACAAAAGTTTTATGAAATACCCTTACTATGTGCTATGCATGCTGATACTTTCTATTCCATTCCATTCGATTCGATTTTGTTCTATTTCATTTCTTTTAAAGTCCAGTCACATGATTCATTCATGGTTCACATATTAAAATAAAGAAATATATGTATATATATATGCATAAAACACCAGATACTAATAGTTCTCCAGGGATCTTTTAGCTAGTTTTTCTGTTGCTTAGCTCCATATTTTACTTATATTACTAGAATTTGCTTCATCAATTTAAGAAATTATCTATTGTCTTCCGGTTATAGTAGATGAAGATTTAGCTCTCTTACCTTATGCCTTAGTTTCCCAACCTCCATCCTCCTAATGTATTCATGTCACAGTTTTAATTTGATAAATAAGTATTGTTTATATTATTATGACATGTCCTGGTTTGTCTTTTGTGGACCCCAGAAAATTATGTTCTTAAGCCAACCCATTCCTGTGCCTATAAATGCCATGGATGGGGGACGGATG
>JAQZBX010055612.1:0-18379 GCA_029593785.1 Cabassous unicinctus | reverse complement strand
ATGAAATTAGCTCCAAAACATTCCACTTACTCAATATTTGAAAATTTTGATTTAAATGGCTGCATCCATCCTCACCCACTACTTCTAGGTAGACCTGGAAGCGTTGTTTTGTTTATATTTGGGACAAATCTTAGGAAGGCAACTAAGTGCCAGGCACTGAATATTTGTCACTTCATATTTTCATTAATGTTACATATAAAATAGCATATTATAAAAAATGATGATGATGGACTATCCCCATCCCATAAAACAGAAATTATCTACAACTGCAAGCAAACAGTTTTCCATCTACCCCCTAAGGTCTAAGCCCCTTCCCCATTTAAAGAAGAGCAGGCATAACGATCCCCAAATCCTCAAGGTTGAGGAATGAGCAAACATAAGGAGGGAATGCATGGATCAAAGTAGTCATTATTATTCTAATAATGATATAAAAATAGTAATGGAAAGGGGAGGGAATAATAGGTGGAATATAGGGCATTTTTAGGGCATTGGAACTTTAGGTAAACCATAATGTAATCTATAGACCTTGGTTAGTAGCAATACTTCAATATTTATTCATGAATTGTGACACATGTGCCACACTATTGTAAGATGTTATTAATAGCAGAAGATGTGGGTAGAGGAGAGTATATGGGACTCCCTTATGCTTTTGATGTAACATTTCTTTAACCTAAAACCTCTTTAAAAGTAAAGTTTATTATATATAAAAAAGAAAAGATTAAAAAGGCAGGAAATACTTCCAATAAATACAGTAGATCACAGGAAAAAAAGAATTTTTCCTGAAATCAAATCCAAAAATTTCCACTTACTTTTATATTTGAAAAAGTTGAATTAAATGGCTGCATCCAGCCTCACCTACTCCTTCTAGGAAGGCCTGGAAGCATTGTTTTTATTTGAAACCACTCTTAGGAAGGCAACTATCAGTGCCAAGCACTGTATATATTGTCACTTCTTATTTTTATTAATGTCACATATAAATTATCATATTATAAAAATTAAGTATCCTTAAATTATATATATTTACACTGAAGCATTTGCACATCATCAGGCTTATTTTAAATCCTCCCCAGTTCTGAATTTTTGTCTGATGTTTCGTAAATTACTAATTATCTACCAATATTATTTTTCCTTTTCTGTTTGAAGGGTGGTGGGGATCTTCCATCCAAAATCATCTGTATGCATTACCTCCAGGCTAGAGTACACAATTCCCAACATCCCGTGTAGCTAAGTGGAGCAATATAATCACTTTCAGGCTAATGAACTTTAGTGGATGTGATATATGATCTGACCCATAATCATGTAAGGAAGGTGACTGACCTCTACTTTCCTTTTCACTTTAGTCAAGTAAGAATGATAGTTTGCAATTTTTTCCACCATAGTCCATATATCCGAGATCAACAGCCCAGAAATTCACAGAGCAATGAAAAAGATGAAACCTGGATATCTGGAAAAGTGATTCCTTCTTTGTGGGCTTCCTGACAAGCCTGTTCATGAAAGTCAATCAGTCAATCAATCAAAATTTAAAAAGAACATTCTTTCATAGGAGAGTGTTACCTGAGTCCCATCTAAAGAGCCTGGATCAGTTCCTAATGCACTTATTGTATCAGACTGTCAAAATTCATATCTTTATATATTTTAAAATTTAATGATCAGTCAAATTTATTAAAATTTTTATCCCTTCATCTTTTGACACATGTGGCTGCTCTGGATTCTTCTACCCAAGAAGGGATTGTTGAAGCTCTAATCTCTGGTTTTAATAATATTATTTTTATCATTTAAATATTAAAATTTGTATTGGAATATTACATACAGAGATGATAATGGATATAGCTTATTTAATTTTCCCCAATTTTCTTTTTCTTTTATTTTTAATTAACAGTCTAAAATTAAATTACAATAAAAATACTTTTTTGGGCTCTATATTCTATGAATTGTAATGCATGTATAGATTCTTATAACCACCACCACAATTAGGAGGTAGACTGCTTTGCAAAGATTCCTCATTGCTACTCTTTTGTAATCACACTAATCTCCCACCCGAACCCCTGGCAAAGTGTATGCTCTTCTTTGTCACTATAATTTTGCCATTACAAGAAGGTCATATAAATGGAATCATACTGTACATGACCTTTTGACAGTGTAAAGGTTTTTGCACTCAAAATTTTGCCTTGAAGAGTCACCTAAGTTTTTGCATATATCAATAGTTTATTCCTTTTTATTGCCAAGTACTATTATATTATAGGGATGTTCTACTGTTGTTTTTTAAAATTTTATTGAAGTATATCATTCATATATAAATATACATAAACAATGTGTATAGTAAAGTTTGTGAATTTACAACAAACATGCATATCATCTTACAAAGCTCATATACATCTCCCCACCACCAGCAACTTGCATTGTTGTGAAATATTTGTTACAGCTGTGTCATATATATGTCATATATATCAAAATATTAATGCTAACTTTAGGCCATATCTTACATTTTGTGTATTTTCCTCCAACCCACACAATTATTAACACCCTATATTAGTATTATATATTTGTTATCGTCCATGAGAGAACATTCTCATATTTCTTCTGTTAACCACTGTCCATCTTCCACCACTGCATTCCTTGTGTCGTACAGCCCCATGTTTGTATAATCCATTTAAAGTGTACACTCAGTGCCTCTCATTTCCATCACAGTGTTGTACTTTCATCACCTCAGTCAATTTTAGAACATTTTCATGACTCCAAAAGGAAAAGGAAGAGCATTTCCATGTTTACACTATTAACCACACTCTTCATCCACCACCAAAATCACCATTATATATTCCCTAGATTATTCTCTAGTTTCCTTTCAATTGACATTTACATCCACAGACTACCACTTTCAGCCACAATTTATAAATCACCAGTGTTAGCTATACTCACAATAATTTGTCACTTTCAACTCTTTTCATTTCCAAACTTTTACAATTAACCTTATTAGTAATGTTACATACATTAAGCATCAGCTCACATTCTCAAGTCACATTAAATTTCCTAGTATTGTATACTCTAGAGTTTACCTGTGAGTTTATTCATAGTAGTTCATATCAATGAGACCATATAATATTTGTGTTTTTGCATCTGGCTTATTTCAAGCAATATAATATCATTTAGGTTTATTCATGTTGTCATGTGCATCCTGATTTCTTTTCTTCTTACAGCTGAATGGCATTCCTTTTTATGTACATACCATATTTTCTTTATCCATTCATCCATTGATTAAGCCCTTGGTTGATTTCATATTTTAGCAGTTGTGAATAGTGCTGCTATGAACATTAGTGTGCAAATGTCAGTTATGTGTCTCCTTGCTTTCAGTTCCTCTCAATATGTTCCTAGTAAAATAATTGCTAGATCATATGGCAGTTCTATATTCAGCTTGTTGAGGTACTGCCATACTGTCTTCCACAGAAACTGAACGACTCTACATTCACACCAACACTGAAGGAGTGTTCCACTTTCTCCACTTCCTTTGTTTTTGTTTTTAAGAAAATCAATTTTATTCATAAATATTAATAAGACATGCAAGTCATCCAAAGTGTACAATCAATGGTATTTGGTATAATCACATATTTGTGCATTCATCACTTCAATCATTATTACAGCATTTTCATTATTTCAATGATAATAATAATAAAAAACAGACAAACAAGAAAATCCTTCACCTCTCAATCTTTCCATGTTTCCCCTGCTGTACATAGTTGCCATTTCTGGCTATTCTTGCACAACCATTCACTCATTTATCAAACAGCTTTATTGAGATATATCCATACATGATCTATCCAAAGTGTATAATCAAATGGCTTTAGTAGAATCATAATGCTGTGTGTTCATCACCACAAAAATTCTAGAGCAATTTCATTAATCCAAAAAGAAAAATTCCCCACCACTTAGCATTCCTTCCCCAACCCAACAAAAACACTAATCTAATTTCATTTTTAAAAATTGATTTATATTTACATTTTATATAAATTGAATCATAGTAGCACTTTGTGTCTGGTTTCTTTCATTAACCGTAATGTATTTTGTCTAATATTAACATTTTGTAGTATTAACATACACTTGTTCAGCTTCAAAGAATATGATCTTATATATGGAATATTTCCCATATTCATATTTAACATGTGGTTTTAATTCCATGTCACATTTTTTAGCTTTCCTTTTAATAATATACATAACTTTAGACTTTCCATTTATACCCACATAATATTATTAATATCTTTTAAAGTGTTTTCATCAAGAAAAAATGCTGGATTTTATTGAATGCCTAGTTATAAACATTATTTTGTGCTTTCACCTTTTCTATTCATTCCCAAAGATTAACATGCATCCTTTTAACCAACTCTGCACAAGTTAACCCTCAGCTTTCCATTTTCTAACTTCTTTCTATTTTCTGGTGATCTGTATTCAATTTAGATTACACAATATATTTAATACATAATAGTGCACATACAGTATTTGTCTTTCTGTGCCTTACTTGCTTCACTCAACATAATGTCTTCCAGGTTCATCCATGCTGTCCTATGCTTCATGACTTTATTTCTTCTTACAGTTGTATAATATTCCATCATGTGAATACACCACAGTTTATCCATTTATTGGTTGATTGATGCTTGGGTTGTTTCCAACTTTTGGCAATCGTGAATAACTCCACTTTGAACATTGGTGTGCAAATGTCTGTTCATGTGACTGCTTTCAGTTCTTCTGGTTATATACCCAATAGTGGTATTGCTGGGTCACATGGCAAATCTACATTCAACTTCTTTAGGAACTGCCAAACATCCTCCACAGTGACTACACCATTCTACATTCCTGTCAACACTGAATAAGTGTTCTTATCTCTCCACATCCTCTCCAACACTTGCAGTTCTCTGTCATTTTAATAGTCAGTGTTCTGATAAATGTGAAGTGATAGCTCATTGTAGTTTTGATTTACATTTCCCTAATGGCTAGTGATGTTGAACATTTTTTCATGTGTTTTTTTTTTTTTTGCCATTTGTATTTCTTCTTTGAACAAATGTTTATTCAAATCTTTTGCCCACTTTCTATCAGATTGTTTGTCTTTTTACTGTTGTAGCATCTCTTTATATATCATGGATATTAAACCATTATATGACATGTGATTTTCAAATATTTTCTCCCATTGAGTCAGCTGCCTTTTCACCCTTTTGACAAAGTCCTATGAGGTGCAAAAGTGTTTAATTTTGAGGAGGTCTCATTTATCTATTTTTTTTTTCTTTATGCATGCTTTGGGTATAAGGTCCAAGAAACCACCACCATCTTAAGTTATTTAATATGTTTTCCTAAATTTTCTTCTAGTATTTTTATGGTCCTGGCTATTATATTTAGGTCTTTGATCCATTGTGAGTTGATTCTTGTATAGGCATTGAGAGAGGGGTCCTCTTTTATGCTTTTGGTTATTGGTATCTACTTCTCCCAGCACCATTTGTTGAAGAGACTGTTTTGTCACATCAACATTGACTTTGTATGTTTATCAAAAATCAGTTGGCCATAGAAGTGAGTGTTTACTTCTGGAGTCTCAATTCTATTCCACTGATCAATGTGTCTATCTTAATGCCAATACTATGCAGTTTTGACTGCTGTAGCTTTGTAATATGTTTCAAGGTCATGCAGTGAAATTCCCTCCATGTCACTCTTTTTTAAAGAATACTTTGGGCTATTAGGGTGCACTTTTCCTCCAGGTATATTTGGTAATTTCCCTTTCTATTTCTGTAATGTAGACTGTTGGAATTCTGATTGGTATTGCATTGAATTGATAAATCAGTGTGGGTAGGATTGACATTTTCACAATATTAAGTTTTCCAATCCATGAACACAGAATGACTTTCCATTTGTTTAGGTCTTCATTTATTTCTTTTAGCCTTGTTTTGTAGTTTTCTATATATAGGTCCTGTACTTCTTTGGTTAAATTAATTCCTAGGTATTTGAGTCCTTTGTTCTTATTGTAAAGGGAATTTTTCCCCTGATTTCCTTCTCAGATTGTTCAATAATAATGTACAGAAATATTACTGATTTTTGCATGTTGATCTTTTATCTTGCCAATTTCCTGCACTAGTTCATTAACTCAAGAAGCTTTGTTTTAGACATTTCAGAGTTTTCTAAATATAGGGTCATGTCATTCACAAATGGTGAGAATTTTATTTCATTTTTTCCTATTTGGATGCCTTTTATTTATTTATTTTCCTTGTCTAATTGCTCTAGCTAGAACTCCTAGCACAGTATTGAATAACAATGATGAGAATGGGCTTCCTTGTCTTGTTCTTGATCTTAGATGGGAAGCTTTCAACCTTTCCCCATTGAGTACAATGTTGGCTGTGGGATTTTCATACATGGCTTTTATTATATTGAGGACTTGTCCTTCTATTCTTATCTTTAGAAGTATTTTTATCAATAAAATATGCTGAATTTTGTCGAATGCCTTTTGTGCATCAATTGAGATGATCATGTGTTTTTTTCCCCTAAAATTTGTTAAAGTGGTACGTTATGTTGAATGATTTTCTCATGTTAAACCACCATTGCATACCAGTAATAAATCCAACTTGGTCATAATGTATAAGCTTTTGATATGCTGCTGTATTCTATTTGCAAGTATTTTGTTGAGAATTTTTGCTTCTGTGTTCTTTAGAGAGATTGGACTGTAATTTTTTTTTTCTTGTTATGTCTTTATCTGGCTTTGGTATTAGGGTTGTGTTGGCTTCATAAAATATATTGGATAATTTTCCCTCCTCTTCAATTATTTGGAAAAATTTAAACAGGATTGGTGTTAATTCTTCTCAAAATGCTTGGTAGAATTTACCTGTGAAGCCATCTGGTCCGAGACATTTCTTTGTTTGGAGATTTTTGATGACTGTTCCAATGACTTTAAATGTGATTGGCTTGTTACGTTCTTGTATTTCTTGTAGTGTCAGTATAGGTTGCTTTTGCATTTCTAGGAATTTGTCCATTTTATCTAGGTTGTCTAGTTTGTTGGCATACAGTTTCTTGTAATACCCTTTTATGATCCTTTATAATTCTGTGGGGTCAGTCAAAACTTTATCCTTTCCTTTCTGATTTTAGTTATTTGTGTCTTCTCTCTTTTTTCCTTGTTAGTCTAGCTAAAGATTTGTCAATTTTTTTGATCTTCTCAAAGAACAAGCTTTTGGTTTTGTTGATTTTCTCAAATTTTCCCTCAATTTAATCTATTTCTGCTATAAATTTATTATTTCATGCCTTCTGCTTGCTTTGGGAATGGTTTGCTATTCTTTTTCCAGTTTCTTCCTTTGTTCAGTTAATTCTTTGATTTTAGTGCTTTCTGTTTTATAATATAAGCATTTATAAATTTCCATCTGAAGACTGCCTCGCTATATCCTATAAGTTTTAATAACCTGTGTTCTCCTTTCCACTCCTCTCAATGTGTTTAGTGATTTCACTTGCAAAATTCTTCTTTGACTCACTGGTTATTTAGGAGTGTGTTGCTTAGCCTACATATGTTTGCAAATTTACCACTTTGTTATTACTGATTTCCAGTTTCCTATCATTATGATCTGAGAAGATGCTTTGTATAATACCAATCTTTTTATATTTATTGAGAGCTGTGTTGTGACCTAACATGTGCTTTATTCTTGAGAAAGATCCATAAGCACTTGAGAAGAATGTATAACCCGCTGAGTTTCGGTGCAATGTTCTGTATATGTGTGGTAGGTCTAGCTCATTTATCATATTGTTCAGAGTTCTTTATTTCCTTGTTGATCTTCTGTTTAGTTGTTCTATCTGATGATGTGAGTGATGTGCTGAAGCCTCCAACTATTATTGTAGAGATGTCTATTTCTCCTTCAGTTTTGCCAGAGTTTGCTTCATGTATTTTAGGGCACTCTGATTAGGAGCATAGATGTGAATGACTGTTATTTCTTCTTGGTGGATTGCTCCTTTTATTAATATATAATGGCATTCTGTATCATAAATTTTTTGCATTGAAAGTCCATTTTGTTGGATATTAGTATAGCTATTCTTGCTCTTTTTTGGTTATTATTTGTGTGAAGTATCTTTTTCCAACCTTTCACTTTTAATTGTTTTGCATCCCTGGGTCTAAGGTGAGTACCTTGTAAGCAGCAAATGGATGGCTCATTTTTTTTTAATCCACTCTGCCTGTATCTTTTGATTGGGGAGTTTAATCCATTCACATTCAATGATATAAATGTAAGTGCTTTATTTATTTCTACCATTTTATTCTTGGGTTTTCATGTGTTATATCTGGTTTTTGTCGTTCTTTTTACTCATTTGATTACCCTTTCTGCTATTCTTTCTTCAATACTCTATTCTAAGCCTCTCTCTTGTCTTTTACTTTTGGGTTGTAAGGCTTCCTTTAATATTTCCTGCAAAGATGGATTCCTTTTTTACAAACTCTCTTAGTTTCTGTTTGTTTTTGAATGTTTTAAACTCACCTTTATATTTGAAGTACAATTTTGCTGGATAAAGAATGCTTGGCTGGCAGTTTTACTCCTTTACCATCCTAAATGTATCATACCACTGTGTTCTTGTCTCCAAGATTTCTGATGAGAAATCCACACTAAATCTTATGGGGCATTCCTTGTTTGTGATGGTTTGTGTTTCCCTTTTTGCTCTCAAAATTTTCTCTTTATCCTTACTGTTTGACATTCTAATATATGTCTGGGAATAGGTGTTTTTGCATTTATTCTGACTGGGGTATGCTCCACTTCTTGGTCATGTAAGTTCATTTCTTTCCTAAAAGTTGGGAAATATTCAGCTATTATTTTCTCAAATACTCTTTCTGCCCCTTTTCTCATCTCTTCTCATTCTGGAACTCCCAAGATATGTATGTTGTTGTGTTTCGTGTTATCATTCAACTCTGTGTACCCCTGCTCTATTTTTTCCATTCTTTTCTATCTTTGTTATTTTCTTTCTTCAATTTCAGCTGTTCTGGCTCCTGAATCACTTTTTCTTTCTTCTGTTATTTTGAGTCTGCTGCTGTATGCATCTAATGTGTTTTTTATCTTACTTACCATGGTTTTCATTCCCAAAAGTTCTATTACTTTTTAATTCAGATTTTCAAATTCTTCTTTGTGTTTACTCAGTGTCTTCTTGATGTCCTTTACCTCTTCAGCCATATTGTCTTTCAACTCATTAATTTGATTTTGGAAATTTGTGTGCATCTGGTTGATTTGTTGTCACAAATCCTGCTTCTCTTCTGAGGCTTTGATATATTCCTTTTCTTGGGATATTTCTTCTTTTTCCTTAGTATGGCTTGTAATTTTTTGCTGATGTCTACACATCTTATTAGGGTGGTGAGTTTACTCAGATGCTCAATTTCTTTCTCCTTCATAGGGTTTTAGTGGCAGGAGACTTTATGTTACTGCTGTTCTTTGTTTCTTGGTCAACCTGTTCTGGATCTTTATGATTGTCCCTGTTAATTGCTCAAATCTGGGCCCTAGAACCAATAATAGGTTGCAGACACTAATCCTAGGACTACAAAAAGGGAGGCTGTATAGGCCAGAAAAAGCATTTCTTACATATTGACTTTTTATTTCCTCATGTGTACTTCTTTGTTCTAGCAGCAGATGACACTCTTTGGCAGCCCTCTCAGTTCAATGCCTGGTCAGAGTGTGTTTTCTGCAACATGGACCAGATCAAAATGGCAGATATTCCTGCCTGGAGGCAAAGAGCCTCATAATTCAAACTTCATCTAAGGCAGTTCTCCAACCTTTTCTGGCATCCCCCTCCCTTTTCCTGGGAAAGAAGCAATTCCATTGCCCTCTATATGCTCAGTAACCCATTCCATTCCATAGAGCAGGAGATTGGGAGTGGTCCATTGCTGGCTCTCAAGGCAAACAATGGTGTGGCCCCATCCAACCTGTAATGGCTCCTGGGACACAGCAGACTAAATTAGTGGATTAATAGCTGAGTCAACCTTAGGCTGTGTCCCTTTCCTTCCCCTTTCCTGGGGAGGTGGATCTCAGGGGCTCCCTTTGTCTGTAGCTGCCAGTACCAAAGCCTACGAATTCAAAAATGTCTATTGTGTGGTGGAGGGTGCTGGCATTTGCAGCAGCAGCTTTTAACTCACAGTTTTGTCATCACAATTCTTTCCCTTTGCCCCTGAGCAGTGTCCAGCCTCTCCCTGGTGTCCTAAACCCTAGAAGATTTTTTTTCCAGGCCATATCTGCCTTTCCTTTAGCCATTTTTCTGGGAGACAAGAGAGTCCCTTATCTTTCTAATTTGCCACTTTCTGGAATTCTGTCTTTTAAATAATGGCCATTCTGTATGATGGGAAATGGTATCACATTATAGTTTTGATCTCCATTTCCCTAATAAATAATGATATTGAACATTTTTTCATATGCTTTTTGTCCATTTGTATTTCCTCTTTGAGACATGTCAATACAAGTCTTTTGTCCATTTATTAATTAGTTTGCTTGTTTTTTCATCGTCGAATTGTATTATCTGTTAATATAGCATAGATATCATACTCTTTTTAGATATGTGATTTCCAAATACATTCTCCCAATTGAGTAGGCTGCCTTTTTATTTTCTTAACAAAGTCTTTTGAAGAAAAAAAGTGTTTGCTTTTGAGGAGGTCACAATTTATCTATTTTTTATTTTCTTGCCCGTGCTTTAGGTGAAAGGTTTAAGAAACTATCTTCTGCCACAAGATCTTTTTTTAACAAACCAATTTTATTGATACATATTAATAAAGCATAAATCCATCCAAAGTTTGCAATCAGTTGTATTCACTGTAATCACATATTTGTGCATTCGTCACTTCATTCTTAGAGCACTTTCATTATTCCCATAATAATAATAATAAACAACAAACAAACAAAACTCATCACCTTTCTGATTTTTATGCTTCCCCTGCTGTGCATAGCCGCTATTCTTTTTCCTTCTATTTAATATATTTGTAATTATATTTTGTAAAAAACAGTGTTATATAGGCAGTATCACCCATGTATGTGTTTTACATGAGTAAATGGTACATATACAGTCCATGTTACAATTCTTAGTTTACCGTCAAGTAATAAATATGACTTTAGTTTTCCCTTTCAATGACTGTCATACCCATACCATAGAACTGCTATTTACAAACACCAGGATATACTTTAACTATTTCTATTCATTTTCAAAGATTTACAAACAATCTTTTAATCAATTCTGTACTATTTAACCCTTAGCTTTCATTCTCTAACCTCCTTCTATTTTCTGGTGACCTATATTCTAATTATTAGCTTCATGAGTTTACACAATATATTTAGTTCATAATAGTGCAATCATACAGTAACTGTCCTTTTCTATTTGGCTTGCTTCACTCAGCATAATATCCTCCAGGTTCATCTAAGTTGTCCTATGATTCACAACTTCTTTTCTTTTTACTGCTGCATAATATTCCATCATGTGTATACATGACAATATGCCTATCCCCATTCATCAGTTGATGGACACCTGGGTTGTTTTCAAATTATGCTTATCTGAATAATGCTATGAACATTGCTGTGCAGATGTCTCTTCATGTGTCTCCTCTCAATTCTTCTTGATATATATTTAGTAATGGAATTGCCAGGACACGTGGTAAGTCTATATTCAAATTCCTTAGGGCCTGCCAGAGTTCTTCACAATGGCTGTAACATTCTGCTTTGCCAGCAATGGTGAATAAGCATTCTTATCTTTCCAAATTCTCTCCAAAATTTCCAGGTTTCCAACTTTTTAAGAGCAGCCAGTCTAATAGGTGTTAAATGATATATCATAGTTTTCATTTGCATTTCCCTAATTGTTAGTCATGGTGAACATTTTTTCATGTGTTTCTTCATCATTTGTATTTCTTCTTTGGACAATTGTCTTTTCAATTCTTTTACCCAATTTTTTATTAAGTAGTTTGTTCTTTTTATTGTTGAGTTGTATGATCTCTTTGTATATCATGGATATTAAACCCTTATTGGATGTGTGACTGCCAAATATTTTCTCCTATTGAGTCAGCTGCCTCTTATCCATTTTGACAAAGTCCTTTGAGGTGCAAAAGTATTTAATTTTGAGGAGATCACCTTTAACTATTTTTTCTCTTGTTGCTTTTGCTTTGGGTGTAAGGTTTAAGAAACTACTACGTATCACAATATCTTGAAGATGTATTTCTACATTTTCTTCTTGGAATTTTATGGTTGATGCTGTTGCATTCAGGTACATGATAAATTCTGTGTAAATTTTTTATAAGGTGTGAGAAAGGGGTCTTCTTTTTTTTTGTCCAGTTCTCTCAGGACCATTTGTTGAATGGACTGTTCTGGCCCAGCTGGGATGGCTTGAGCACCTTGTCAAAAATCATTTGACTATAGAAGTGACAGCTTATTTCTGAGTTCTTGATTCTGTAAACTGGTCAATGTGTCTGTCTTTATGCCAGTATCATGCTATTTTTACCACTGCAGCTAAGTAATATGCTTTAAAGTCTGGAAGTGACTGTCCTCCAACTTCATTCTTCTTTTTAAAGATATTTTTGGCTATTCAGGGCAACTTACACCTGTACATTAAATTGATAATTGGCTTTTCTACTTCTGCAAAAAGGCTGTTAAGATATTTATTGGGATTGTGCTGAATGTTCAAATCAGTTTGGGTAGAATTAACATCATAACAATATTTAATCTTCCAATCAAAGATCATGGAATATAATTCCATTTATTGAAGTACTTCTGTTTCTTTCAGCAATGTTTTGTAGTTTTCTGAATACAGGTCTTTTATGTCCTCAGTTTATTCCTAAATATTTGATTGTTTTAGTTGCTATTATAAATGGAATTATTTTCTGATTTACACCTCAGATTACACATCAGTGCTGTATAGAAACGCTTGATTTCCATATTAATCTTGCATCCCACCAATTTGCTCAACTCATCTATTCATTTTAGTTCATTTTTTGTGGGTTTTTCAGAAGATTTTATATATAAGGTGATATCATCAGCGAATAGTGAAAGTTTTACTTCTTCCTTTACTATATCAGTGCATTTTAAATCTTTATCTTGCCTAATTGTTCTAGCTAGAACATCTAGCACAATATTGAATAAAAGTGGAGTAGTGTTCATCCTTGTCTTATTCCTGATCTCAGCAGGAAAGCTTTCAGTCTTTGACTATTGAGAACAATCCGAGTTGTAGGTTTTTCAAATATGTACTTTGTAATATCAAGAAAGCTTCCTTCCATTCCTATCTTTTAGAGTGTTTTTATCAAGAAAGTGGGCTGTGCTTTTTCAAATGCCTTTTTTGCATCAATCAAGAGGATCATGTGGTTTTTCTTCTTTAATTTATCAATGTGGTTTATTACACAAATTGATTTTTTTTGTGTGTTGAATCACCCTTGCATACCTGGGATAAAACCCACTTGATTGTGGTATAAGATTCTTTTATTGTGCTTTTGGATTAAGTTTGCAAGTATTTTCTTAAGGATTTTTGCATCTATATTTTTTAGAGATATCGGTCTGTAATTTTCTTTTTTAGTAGTATCTTTAGTAGTATCTGGTTTTGGTAGTAGAGTGACATTGGCTTTTGGTTTTGGTGATTCTCTCTTGCTTTTTTTGTTCTCAATTTCATGTATTTTTTCTCTGATCTTTACTATTTCTTTCATTTGGCTTGGTTTGAGATTAATTTTCTGTTCTTTTTCTAGTTCCTGCAAGTGTGAAGTTAGATCTTCTTTTTTAGTACTTTCTTCTTTTTTAATGTAAGCTTTGAGGACTATATATAACTTTTCTTTTCAGCACTGCCTTTCCAGTGTTCCATAGGTTTTGATATGTTGTTGTTTTTTTTCATTAATCTTGAGATATTTGCTGAATTCTTTTTTAATTTCTTCTTTGACTCACCAATTATTTAAGAGTGTGTTGTTTAATCTCCATATGTTTATGAGTTTTCCCCTTTTTTACCCATTAATGATTTTCAACTTCATTCTGTTATAGTCAGAGACAGTGTTTGGTATAATTTCAGTCTTTTAAAATTTATTGAGACCTGCCTTGTGTTCCAACATATGGTCTATCTTGGAGAAAGAATTATATCCAGCTTGAAAAGAAATAATAGCATGCTGTTTTGGGGAGAACTGCTTTATCATTGTGCGTTAGTTCTAGTTCATTTATCAAATTATTCATGTTCTCTGTTTCTTTATTAATATTCTGTCCACATGTTCTATCCAATACTGAGAGTGGTGTATTGAAGTCTCCAACTATTATTGTAGATACATTTATTTCTCCCTTCAGTTTTGCCAATGTGTGCCTCATGTATTTTAAGGCACTCAGGTTAGGTGGATAAATATTAGTATAATTATTTTTTGTTGGTGAATTGCCTGTTTTATTAATATATAATGAACTTTTCATCCCTTAGAACAGTTTTGCATTTGAAATCTATTTTGTCCAATATTAGTACCACTTCTCCAGCTCTGTTTTGGTTACTATTTGCATGGAATATCTTTTTCCAACCTTGCATTTTAAACTTGGTTGTGTACTTATGTCTGAGGTGGGTCTCTTGTAGAAACATATAGATGGCTCATATCTTTCAATCCATTCCATCAATCTATGTCTTGTTATTGGGGAGTTCAATACATTAACTTTCAATGTTGTTACTGTAATAGCATTACTTAATTCATCCATTTTGTCCATTGGCTCTCTGTTGTCATATTGTCCTATTGCCTGTCTTCTTATCTTTTAGTTTACCTTTTCTAATAATCTCTTCTCCAAATCTCCTGCCCTGCTTTTTTCCATTCAAGCTGCAGCACTCCATTTAGCATTTCTTGTAATTCTGGACTTTTGGTAAAATATTCTATCAGTTTTTGTTTGTGAAGATTTGAACTCACCCACATTTTTGAAGGACAGTTTTGCAAGATACAGAATGCTTGGCTGGCAGTTTTTCTCTTTCAGTACCTTAAATACATCATACCTCTTTCCTCTCAAATCCAAGTTTTCTGATGTGAGTTTGGCAGTTAATTTTTCAAGTTTCCCTTGTATATGATCCTTTCCTTTTTCTTTTCTGCTGCTTTCAGAATCCTCTCTTTAGCTCTGATATGTTAAATACAAGGTGTCTCAGGATAGTTCTTTCTGGATTTCTTTTGTTTGTGGTGCATTGTCCTTCTTGGATATTGATATTTATGTCATTCTTAGGGATTGGAAGCTTTTGGTCATTATTCCTTTATGCTTTCTGCCCTTTTTCCATTCTCTTCTCCTTTTGGGAAACCAAAAGTGCAAAAGTTTCTCATTGTCATTCAGTTCCATGACACTGTCTTCCATTTTTTTTCCATTATCTTCACTTTCTGTTCTGTCTTTTCCAGTTCAGATGTTCTGTCTTCAAAATCACTAATTCTGTCTTCAAGCTATTCAAATCTGGTCTTATTTGTCTAATGTATTTTTAATCTTATCCATCTTCTCTTTCATTCCCATAAGTTCTGTTACTTTTATTTTTAGGCTTTCAAATTGTTCTTAATGCTTATGCAGTGTCTTCTTAATATCCTTTATTTCTTTAGTCATATTTTCTTTAAATTCTTTGAAGTGATTTAAGAGATTTATATTATTATCACTGATTAATTATCTTAAATCTTGTATCTCTTCAGGATATTTGGTTAGTACTTTTGGCTGGGCCATCTCTTCCTGTTTCCTAGTATGGCTTGTAATGTTTTGCTGATGTCTGGGCTTCTGAATATGTGAGTGAATTTACAATGTTGGCCAGTTTATCTCTCTTGCCAATTTTTTACAGCTATTCTTTGATATTTGACTCAACTTATTCTCAGTCTTTAAAACTGCCTGGCTTAAGTTATAAAAAATTAGCCTAAGGTATCATTAGTGGGGCAAAGGTTTTCTGCCAGGGGATAGGATACTGATAGAAGAGAGAATAGATTTCGTTCGTGCAGTTCCAGACCTGCCAGCAGATGGCACTCGTCAGCACACCTTTCCATGGATGTGTTTCATTCAGGGCTTTCTTGTGTTCCTGTGTCGAATCTCCAGAGCAGAGATTCAAAACAAGCTATTCTGACCGAATTCACTGAAGAAAAGCCTCCAGACTCACCCTCCCTTTTCCCTTGAAACAGTTGACAGGGAGTATGATGTCTGTTACCTTCTCAGTTGGCTGCAGTGAGCCAGGGGTATGACCTCAGCTTAATATCTTGAGGGTGGGGGAATGGGGGTACTTCCTAGGTGCTGTTAGGGCTTGGTAACTCATGTTTGTTGTTTCAGCTTCTTCATCTCTCTGTCCCTCACTCTCCTGGGAGTTTTGTAGCACTATCATTGTCTGCTGACCCCAAAAGCAGGTCCCTTGACAGCTTTTGGCTCTTTCTCTGTTTTTTTTTTTTGTTGTTGTTGTTTATTTATTTGTTTGTTTGAGATCATTGAGCTCTGCCTGTCAGTTTGACAGCATCTTTCCACAATTCCTACCATAAGATCTTAAGATGTTTTCCTCCGTTTTCATCTATGAGTTTTATGGTTATAGTTTTATATTAGGGCTCTTGCTCCATTTTGATTTAATTTTTGTATAATCTGTTTGATAGGGACCTATTTCTTTCTTCTTGATGTGGATATCCAATTCTCCCACTACCATTTGTTAAATAGTTTGTTCTGGCCCAGCTGGGTGAGCTTCACATTATTGTAAAAAATCACTTGAACATATATGTGTTGGTCTATTTCTGAGTTCTTAATTTGGTTCTATTGCTCAAACTTTCTATCTTTATACTGTTTTTCAAATTCTTCTTTGTGTTTTTTCAGTGCCTTCTTGATATTCTTTATCTCTTTAGCTATATTGTCCTTCAATTGATTAACTTGATTTTGGAAAATTGTGTGCCTCTTGTTGATTAGTTGTCTCAAAATCCTGCATCTATTCTGGATAGTTGATATAGTCTGTGGCAGTTTGATATTATTTATGAATTCCAAAAGAGATAATGATTATGTTTGTAAACTTGTTTGTTTCTCTGAGTGTGATACCCTTTGATTGTATGATATTCAGCTGAGACATCTGATTAAATTATGTTAAGATTAGGACTTTGATTCAACCTCATGATTAGGGCATACAGGGTTGGTTTCCCATCCACTTGGTGAGGATGAAACAGACTCTCACATGGAAGTAGATACACAAAGAAGATTCATAGAGGATACTGTGTCCCTGGATAGAGAAATAATCCTGATAGATTACAGCTGACCTTGTGAAAAGAACAGAGCAGCTGAGCCTTGAAAGAAATGAGACCCAGGAAGAAGGATGAGCCTTATGCAAGCCTACAGCTGATATTGGAAGAAACTAGGGCCACAGAGCTTTAAGAGGAAAGACGAAGGCTCAACCCATGCAGAAATCACCCTCCATCTTGCTCCAATATGTGGCAATGGACTTTGAATCAGGAAGTAACCTTGAGTTGAACTCTTTAGGGCCTTATGACTGTAAGCTTCTACTCCAAATAAATACCCTTTATAGAAGCCAACAGATTTCTTGTGCTTTGCATCAGCACCCCTTTGGCTGACTAATACATATGCCTTTTTTTGGACTATTTCTTCCATTTACTAAGTATGGCTTATAATTTTTTTACTCATGTCTAGACATCTTATTAGGGTGGTGAGTTTACTCAGATGCTCAATTTCTCTCTCCTTTATAGGGTTTTGGTACCAGGCTCTTTATTACCACTGGAGCTAATTAATATGCTTTAAAGTCAGGAAGTGAGATCCTCCAAATTCTTTGTTCTATTTTTAAGACATGTTTGACTATTTGGAGGCCCTTACTCTTCCAAATAAATATGAAAGTTAGTTTTTCAATTTCTGTGGAAAAGTATATTAGAGTTTTTGTTGGGATTGCATGAACCTGTAAGTCAGTTTGCATAGAATTGACCTCTTAATGACTGTATTAATCTGTCAAATGGCTGCCAATGCAAAGTACCAGAAATCTTTTGGCTTTTATGAAAGGTATTTGCTTGTGGTAAAAACACAGTTACAAGGCTTTTAAAACTTCAACTCAAGGTTGCTTTCTCCACAAACTCTTTTGCCATGTGTTGAAACAAGATGCTTGCAGATCTTGGGCTTGTTTCTGCCTTCCCCTCTAGGCTTCCTCTTCCTTTTGAGGCTCCATGGTCCTAGCCTCTTGAGGCTATGTGCTTAAGTGAAGTCATCTCTGTCCTGACATAGCACTTTTTTCTTCCCAGGCCTCCTATATCAGTCTTGGTTGTTCTGCTTTCTTTTGAATCTCAGCTGTAAACTATCAGGCAAAATCTCATCTCTCCCTGAGGCTTCAACTGTTTGAGCTTTCTCCTTTCTGTAACATGGCAGAATCAAAAATGGCAGAACTCTTTCTTCCTGTGTGTCTCCACATGTGAGTCCATTTATATCAGACCCAGCAAGGAGGTGGAGACTCAACCTGAGTCACA
>JAQZBX010055611.1:6838-18481 GCA_029593785.1 Cabassous unicinctus | reverse complement strand
CTCTCTCTCTCTCTCTCTCTCTCTCTCTCTCTCTCTCTCTCTCTCTCTCTCTCTCTCTCTCTCTCTCTCTCTCTCTCTCTCTCTCCCCCTCCCTCCCTCCCTCCCTCTCTCTCTTTCTCTCTTTCTCTCCCAAATTACACTTATTTTAATTTCCCTCCTTTTAGTTATCAAACATATATCATAGCCAATCAGAAATAAACTTGAAATGTCCAATGTTACTAAATTATTATTCCAATCAAAAGCAAAATAAGTAAACCAAAAACAAAAACTGACATTTTTTTCTTGACCTAAGTAGGTTTCCATTACTTCATCTGAAAAACCTCTGGGACTAGAATGCCCAAATTAGGAGGCACAGTTTTGGAGGCATTAAAAATGAGATTTTGTCCCTTTCAACCATCTTCTCCACAGCTGCCATAATATTACATCTACCCTTCCCTTCACTGCCTAAAAACCATCAGTGGTTCACCATTTCCTCCATGATAAAGGCCAAGCTATAACATGATTTATAAGGGCAGTCCTCATTCCTCATGATCCACCATTGCTTGAGTTATATTCTATGCCCAAGTGAATCTTAACTACTTGGTCTCTGATCCCACACTTCACCCCCCAACAGTCCCCCAAACACACATACTAGTGCCATGTACTGCCTGCTGGTTGCACTCCACCTCATAACCTGATGCTCAGCTCAGGAGCCTCTTTTGACGTTTTCAGCATTGCCCCTCTGACTACTCTGCATGTGTCTAGAATTATACATTGTCTGCATAGAGCTGTCTGCCTCTCTGGACTCTTAGCACTTTGAGAGCTGGGTCTATGTCTCAAGCATTTGTGTTCAAAGCAAAAAACCCAGTACCTGACACAAATAATAGAGGGTGGACCTGGACATGGGTCCACCCATTGGTCAATGAATAAATGAACTGAATCTTCCTGATTATGATCTGAGCTATCTATAAAAAGCTTTCAGAGCTGTTTGACTTCTACATTCTTCCTTCACCTCATTAGAAATGCTAAAAGATGGCATGTCCCACACAGGATGCTGGGAAAATATCCAGTAGGCTTACAGTTTATATTTACCTCATCCAGAATTTTCAGGGCTCCAGGCAATTAATGAACATCCTCATGTTTCTATGATGTTCCAAATCTGCTGTAAAGTTGGAGAAATATATTCTCTTCCTGGATCTCTGGAAAATGGTTAAACCTTATACAGAGATTCTCAAGCTAGTAGGATCCCAAGAGATTTAGAATAGTTCTTATTTTACAGATGAAGAAACATTTACTCATTTATCCATTATCCATTCAATCGCTAAGCATGTCAAGAAAATGCCTGATGCTGGGGTAAAATTGAGTAAGCACACTTTTCCTCAGGGAATTCACATCTAGTTAGAAAAAATAACATAGAATAAACAACTATAAAACTTACAGGAACTTAGTCTCAAAGAGGTGAGTTGATTTGTACAAAGTTGCAAGCACAGATAACTGGCAGTTGATCTAAAACCCAGAGTACAAATGAGCTATCCTAACTTCTTTGCCCTTTCTAAAATTAATAGGTATAAAACATTCTATAAGCCATAGAGTGATATATGAATATTTTAATTATTTTATTCTTCCCTTATATTTTGCATTTCTGTTGGTAGAATATTAAATCAATATTTACTGGAATATATCTAGAATTCTAGTTCAGTGCTGTTTCTCAAGGACTCCTGATTATTTGAGATGGTATATGGTATAGTGACAAAGAGAACAGGGCTTTGAGTCAGAGACAGTTAACTCACGACAGTTAATTCGCTTACAAGAAATAAAACTTGAGACTAATTAATTGACCTTTCTAAGTCTCAGTTTCCTCATCTGTAAACAGGAATGGCAGCATTCCTACCACATGAGGCTTTTTAGGGAATAAAATAAGATAATGCATGTGAAACAACTAGCCAAAAGTAAGCACCCAAATAAAATGGTAAAAGGCTGGCCAAACTTTCATCATTTTCCCACAGAGAGCCCTTCAACTTTTATAGTACACCTTGTGAATCAAAAAGCACACTGCCAATAACATAGCCTTCGACAACTGAACCCAGAATTCACTTGTTAAAGTAGAAATCCTTTGCTCTCTCTGTTCCCTCAACTTGTAGTGTTCTTTCACTTGTCTTTTGCCTCTCAAAATCCTTATGATAGCTCAATTTTCATGTTAAATGAAACTTCCACAAAGAAGCCTTCACTGAGACCCCACAGTAAAATTTAATTCACTACTATCTCTCCCTTCCCATGTTATTTTGCTTATATCACTTTTAGGTCATTCATTTCAGTCATTCAAATGTTAAAGTTGTACTCATGCCTGTCTTTCCATCATACAATGAAGTCTGTGAGCAAATGGAGAATGGTTACACAAATCTTGTGCATTCTAGGTTCTTTAAAAATATTTGTGTATTGAACTAAACTGAATAGAAAACGAGGAACTCCATTATTTTTGCAATCTTCTGCCATCTTTTAAAATGCAGATGTGATGATTAGAGTTTTTGAGCACATAGAGGAATATTGTAATTCTAAAATCTGTAGAGGAAGTAATTTTCTTGACTGGAGAGTAACAATAAATTCACTCATTTTGTATTGGCGGGTCTAAAGAAATAATTCCTTGAATGAGTTAGTAGTCAAGGGAATAATAGGCAACTTGGAGAGTCTTAGGTTTGTATATGACACTGTATTTTAAAAATAATAGCTAGTAAACCACAGGAAATTAGGACTTCATTCATTCAACCATCCATTTTTCAAATATTTATTGAGCTTTCAGCAGAACTCTAGAATTCAAAAGATTATTAAGGCTGCTTCCTCCAAGAGCTCAATATTGTTAAATTGTGGTAACAATATTAGATTGTTGATTAATATGTTTATTCCTAATTTTAATTTTAAAAATAAATACTTCTCATTTCACTTGATGTACACAGCCAATATGGGAATTAAAAAAAAAAAAAAATTACCAACTAGTTCAGAGAGCTAAATGGAACCCAGAAAGTCTGACCCCAAAAGACCTAGAATACAAGCATGTTACATGGAACTTAAATCTGCTGCTTCCATAGTAAAACTGATGTCACTTTTCAGATACAGATATTGGAACCATAACAACTTATAGAACTACAACTTATATACACACGTAGAATGTAAGTTAAACTAAATTCTGTCTTCCAAATACCCATTTTATTCAGCTATATAACAAATCACAATATTACATTGAGCCAGAAGTAAATAATGTCAATTTGTTTCATCCATTAGCTCTGCATGTTGGTACCTAGGTGAAAGGCTCTGCTTTAAAAAAAAAATGGAGACAATATGTTCATGTTCATCTGGGAAGCTTATTTGGTATGTTGGAGCCATTTCTAGTTTTTCTCTGTAGGTACAGGTCATGGCATGGTGTCAGAAGTGAACCTTACTTACTAGTTCTATTACCTAATTAAGCTTCCTTCTGTGGTTTACTGTGGATCTGCCTTATTCTGAATGCCATGCAACAGATAACAGTGTTGTGAGACAAAGCTTCAGTTCCAACAAATTAATGCAGTTTTATAGAGAAGCATTATCTAATCCACAAATTTTTTTCCAGCCTTTCCTACATTTAAACGTGCTATTACCTACATTATGATTTCTTTATATCTATGGTGGGCTTCTCTTAATTTCCATGACTTGCTTTAGCTATGTTTACTGCACGGATTGGGTAATAGAACACTGAACTTTTATACTTGAAAATGACAGCCTTAAATGCTCATATCAGTTACAAATCTAGAAATGCACTGTCTTCTTGTATGTGGGCATTGTATAAGCATCATCTTCCCTTTTGAAGAATGGAAAGCCTACTGGATTACTAGTCGGAAGCTTTCTCTATGAACTGGACATTGGATGTCTTCCTTCTCCCAAGGAAATGGTTCACATTAAGTATCATGGCCTTATATATGCTCAAACAGAATCTTATGTAACTTTCTTATTTAATTGTGGTCTGCTGTTTTTAGACAGAATTGAAAGGAATTGTATAAATCAATGAATATGTCAGTTAAGTTGTCCAAAACATGATAGAAAGGAAATTAACAAGAGAGCAAAGTACTATATGCATTTCTTGCTTGCCTTTGGGGATTTGACGGGGGCTCCTCTCTTCTTCCCCCAATTCACAGCTCTGAAACTGGGTTTACTAGCCAATGGAAGTTTAAATCTGGAATTTGTCCTGTCCTAAGAGAACTGGACTAGACTTTGGAAACAAACTCTGATGTCACTTCTTTCTTGACTGGGCCTCAATTTCCTTATCTCTAAAATATGGAAAGTACAACAGATGATCTCAAAGTCACTCCCATTCATCAACACTTATGACGCTCCTCTTTCTTATTAGCAATAATCATTATTGGACATTACTTCTTCAGCTTCACATTCTTGAGATGGAAAACCCGTGTACATAGATCATTAGAACTCTAAACAAAATGATTGTATCATCTGAACCTGCGGTGCGTTAGGTACTCTACAGACGAGATGGGGTTTGGAGCTTCCCATTGCTTTTTAAAATTATTATTATTTTTTAAAAAGATACTTATATTACATAAATTGTTACATAAAAAAATATAAGGGTTTCCCATATGCCCCACTCCCCAGACCTCCTACTTTTCCCCACATTAACAATTTCTCCTATTGCTTTTTAAGAGCTTTATAATTGCTTAGGCGCTTTTAGTATTTCTTTTTGCAAAATCCTTCCTACCACTTTAACTAAAAACAAAAGATTTGTTTTCTATTCACAAGCAGATTGTAGAAAGAGTGCCTTATTTTCAGAAGCACTTCATTAAGGGCTTAGGTTTCCATAGATACTCAGATTAATCACTGAAACGAGTAGGACTAGTTCAAACTAGTGAAATAGGGAAATAAAATACTTAGAAATATTTTTGACATGGCTTTTGCTAGTGAATGCAAATATGTTGCTTCAAATAAGGTCATGTATTAATGAACTTAAATTTAATCATTTTTTGCATGTGGAAAATTAGTTCTAAAATTCTTAAACAAAAATAATTTAGGAAGTCCCTGAAGTTTTATTTAATACTTTCCTAACTTTCAAACTCATTCTGTCTCTAAAGGTACAATTAAGTTAGTCCATGCTGAATTATCAAATTTTTATTAAGTGGAGTCTGAATTCATGATTTTTGTTCTGAATTAGTTATCTTAGACACAGCTTCCATTTGCTTTTTAATTATTAATTTAAAATACTAAATTGAATACCAGTTTGTTGGTTGTTGCTTTTTAAGTGATTGTTACTTTAACAGTGTCCCATCTTAACATAGGCAGTTAAAAATAAAATAATAGACATAGTTTACTATTTATGTAAAGCACTGAACTTCTTACCTCAGTTTTTTATAGTTTACACCCCATGTAAACACCTGAGATAATATTCTTCCCTGGTTTTCTCATGCTGGGGTTCTACTTATCATCAGTGAAGGGTAAGCATCTGCACTTTGTTAAAGAGAGCCCTTTCAAAGTATAGGGAGAATAATGATTCCTCATGTATCTCTGCCAAATTCCAGCCTGCATTACTAAATTCTATTTTATTCACTTTGTAATTTCAATATGGCGTCTTCCTATTTTTTTCCCAAACACATATACATTCATACACATTCTTTAAACAGCTGCCATATTTCACCTCCAACAGAATGCCAAAAATTAAATAAATGTTGATTAAAAAGTTTTGTCAAAGGGGTTAAGGCTTAGAATAGTTGCTTTTCAATGTTATGTAAATCTCGAGGAATCTATGCCATCAGCAAATAAAAATGTTGGGCTGGCTTCCAAAATAAATAAATAAATAAATAAATATTGTTATCTGTTTAACAAACCTATTTTGTACATACTGTATTGTTATCTGTTACATGATATATATATGTATACATGCTCAAAATCATTGAGCATTCTAACTTTGGCAGCTTAAAGTTAACTTGCCATCATTTTCTGTCTTGAATTTAATCATAGAAAAGCATAACCTTATTTTTAAAAATTCTGTAATTACTTTTGATGAATGTACTGATCATTACTATTGAGTAGAGAGGGAACAATATCCATAGCACATTTTTATTAGTGGCATAAATGCATTTTTCAGTTATTTAAGGAGAGAAGTAAAGACATTTAAATGATTGTTGGCTCATTTCCATTTTCCTTGTGTGGATGATAATCAGTTTTGACTAATTTATTCTCACCTTAAATAGTATAAGGTGAAGATTATTGTTGTTTTTATTCATTTTAAAGAACATTTTTGTTATAATATAATAAAAATCAAATGTGTTCACATTTGATTCATATTGAGTAAGAGCATATTTAGAAGTTCTATAGTTTAAAAATGGAATATGAAAAAATGAATAAAGCAAAAGTATAATAACTGTGCTTCTCAAATTTACACAAAATCAAATTTTCTTATATGTTTAAAGTCATTTTTCCCCAGTAATTGAATGCATTCAAAACTGTAGAATCCTCTTACTCTATTTTATTTTACTTTTGCAAAGTTACAAGTATTAAAAAAATATGAGATTATATTCTGGTTGTGAAAATTCAAATCCTAATGATAAAGCTAAGATCACCCTTAACCTTTATCCAATCTCCTTCCCATCCAAGAAACAGCTCCTATGATTAGTATACCCCTCTCATTCCCTATATATTACACTCCTACACATAGCCTTTGAAAGAACATTTTATGCATTTTTAAACAGGTTTTATATATCTTCCTGCAACTTTTTGCTGTGATTTTTGTGTGAATGATTTTTGGCACTGTTTAGTAAATCTAATAGTTTGATCTATAATGGATTTGCAAATACTTAATAGATTTAGGTTTAATTTAAAGCTTTACTTACTATTATGAATGGAATATTTTCATATTTTTCTAATTGTTCATTATAAATGTATATGGATGCTTTTGAGTTTTATGTCAAACATACTGAACTCTTATTAGATCTTATAGTTTGAGTCTAATTTCTTTGCATTCATATTATCTACAGAAAATGAAAATTTTCTCTTCTTTTCATATATATATATATCTTATTTCTTCTTTTATTTTTTTGTTCTTGTATTTTTTGCATAAAATCCCCCAATATTAAGTAGAATCAGTGATGGAGGTAATGACCCATGACATGACAATCATAAAGCAACTTAATTTTTTTCTCTGTGTCCCTTTTGACCCACTTGGTGAGCCAGTTCTTGTTCTTTGGATGGAATCTCTGGCAGGTTGTGCTGAGATAACAAAAATTCTTGTTACTTTTGAATATTAGAGAAGTCTGATTTTAATAAATATTCTGAGACCATGATAAAAAGTCCATATTTTATTTAACAGTGCTTCTGCTCTTCCCCAACTTGCTCCTGCTTCAAGTCGGAAGCCTGTTCTGTGTGGTGGTCTTCTCTTCCCATTCCTGCCCCCCCACCCCATGACTCTGATCCTTCTTCTCCACTTGCTCAATGTGTTCTTTCGTGGGATGTCTGCTTCCACCTGCAGCTTCCCAGCCACTTACTGCTTATCTCACTTTCTTTACAAATATCCCAGGTTGACATCCCTACTATAAACTTCTTCCTGGTCTCCTGGAAATATTCGCCTTTGGCCTCCATCAATGGAAGTGCAGTTTTTGTCCAAATACAACATCCTGCCTGCTGCCATAGCCCACTTCAGTCAATATTTGTTTTTCTCCCACTGTACTCAGGGAGCTCCAAGGCATACATATCAAGCTCACTTTCTAGAAACAATTTATACTGGTCAGAAAGTGAAATGTAGCATCTCTCCCTTCCTCCATGCCAAGGGGAGGAGATATGCTTCAACGTAGTGACAACTTTTTCCAAATAAATTCTTCCCAAATAGATTCTTTTGCAAATTTTTTATGTCTAGAATTGTGACTAGAATTAGGCTGGGAGTCACAAACCAGCTCTTTATTCATTTTCTTTGCTAGCTTTACATAGGTGATCTAGTAGCTCACTTTGGAGTTGTTTTGTTTGTGGCCTTGTATAAATCTTTGTTTATCAGTGCATCAAATAAATGAAGACAATCTTGCCAATAAAATTTTTTATTTCCCTAATTTCCTGTCATTTGTTTCCTCAAAGTACAAATTAGTATCATTGAATATGCTTGCACTTTCTCAGTATTTAAAAGAAATATTGGATTTACTAAATCTGTATTTAATTTGCAATAATTGAAGAGTAAAATGCAAGAAATTGGATCCTGAAAATACTATTCCAAGACAGAAAATGTTTCTCTTAACATCTTGTTAAAAAGACATCTTTGCTCCATTCTTGATTGTAATTGGTCTGTTCCTAATATGCTACCATTAGATATAATGTTTGTTATAAATTTCAGGTAGATAATTTTCATAGTTAATTAATAAATATGTGTTGAAGTAATGATTAAATTAAGTGTCTAATTGTGCCAGGTACTCTTTTCAATGCTGGAGATGTAGTAGTAAAAAGAAAAAGTCTGTGGTCTCACATTGTAGTGGGATAGGAGTGGGGGCACATAAAATTAAAAACCACCCAAAAATTACATATATAATTACGTATGATGATTTCAGATGCTAATAAATGCTATGAAGAAAATAAAAGTAATTTGACAGACTGGGGAGTAAAATTAAATGCATAGGGGGAGAAAAGTCTTCTCTCAAGAGATGGCTCTAAATTATAAGATGGATCTAGTCACATGAATAACAGGAGAGAGAACAATCCAGGCAGAGGAAGTACCACATTTAAAGTCATAAGATTGGAATGTATTTGGCATGTCTAATAAATAGAAAGGAAACCAGTATAGCTTAGAGAGCAATAAGCAAGAGGGAGAGTGGTAGGAGATTGGTTCAAACAGCAGAGCAAGTAGGCCATGGAAAGTAATTGGATGGTTTTAAGCAGCAGAGTGACTTAACAGGTGTAAACTGAGTTCTCACAGGCACATCTGGACGTGTAGTCATCCTAATAATAAGGCTATTGAGGAGCCAAGGCAAGAAATGCTAGTAGCTTGGACAAGTCTGTCAGAAGTAGAGATGGACAGAACATCTTGTATTAAAAGAGAGTGGGGAAGAGAGGGGCACACAGCCATAAGGTATGCTTCAGTAGCCAATCTTCTGCCTGTGAGCACTCACGAACCTTCCTTAAGTTTTAAGTCACCTGGCCATCCTATGTTTTCCACCCAAATTTCAAAGTCCTATGGAGAAACGATGACTCCTGTTACTGATGTCAGCTCCAACAAGACAGTAAGATGGTATGTGGAGGATTCCACAACTACTCCTACTGTCATGCCCGAACAGCTATTCTGTGGGTTCTCTAAACACCCTTCTACTTCTAGAATGTGTTACCTCTGGGCTTCGTCCTCCCTTGCTGATGGTTTTTTTTTTTAATATGTGGCAGTTTTTTGCAAGTGTTGTGTGGTTTCTTTGTTCAATCTGATTCAACTGCTCTCTCTCTTTCCAGAATAGGATTCCTCAATGTTTCCTAATATATTGATAGTTTATTCACAGTTTTTTCCTGAAATTTCTAGATATTTTGAGAATGATAGAGGCTGTGGTTTTCATATACACAACTGTTTTGATCTAGAACCCTTCTAATAAAACCTCAACACATGTGCACACACACATGCACAGGCGCATACACTGCATTTGTCTTATTTTCTGTCGATTTACGACAGAGTGCTTTTCCTTATTACCACAATATTTAATCCCATTCAAATCTTTTAACTACCCTTTAATACGCTATCTAGTAGTTTTGAAAAAGATTCAGATTTGATACATTATAGTTGAATCTGCCTCAAGAATTGAATATTATATAAACCTTTTGTTTATCAGTATATCAAATAAATGCAGACAATCTTAAGTCAATAAAATAGTTTTTTTATTTACCAAATGTTCTCTCTTTTCATCAAAATACAATAAGCATAATCAAATATGCTTGCATTTTCTGAGAGTTTATAAGAAATACTGGGTTTGCCAAATTTGTATTTAATTTGTTATGACTAAAAAGCAAAACTATAAGAACTTAAATCTTTAAAATACAATTCATTTTTATACATTTAGTTAATATAATTTAGATTAGTTCATTGCTTTGCATTCCTAATTACTCTTATCTTAAGAGGTTTTAATTGTCTATGTTTCTTTTCATGTAATCTTTCATCTTTTAATAGGAATGTACTGTTTTCTCTAAAGTCTTCTGTCTTTGAAGTTGAACAGACTTGGATTTGAATCCTAACCCTGTCACAAGCCATCTTTGTGACCTTGAATAAATATTAACCTCTCTGGTGCTTCTTTTCTCCATCATAAATTTGAGGTCATGCCTACTGCATAGGGTTGTGCAAACTTTGGAAATAATATATGTAATGCTCTTTCATAGTGCCTGATTCTCAATAAATTTTAGGTACCATTGTGCCCCTTATGGATTTCACTTTAGTTTCAGTTTTGGCATCGCCATTTATTATTTGTGTCACCTTAGACAAACAATTTAATCTTTCTGAGCGTATCTAATTAGGGGATTAATTAAATATGAGACTAGACATGAAAGTACTTTAAAAACAATAAACCATTATATAAATGTAATTGTGAAAAACAGAACTTGGCTGGCCCGTTTTGTTAATTTAGGTAATCAGAAAACACACCACCATTTGATAGCTACAGAATAAAGGGAGGGATATAGAAAAAAGCGGCACAATTATGTGATAGATCTACATAGTACTGAGGCTAAAGAGGCTCAATAATTATAGACAGTCCCCCAAATGTGAAAGCATCAACCCTTATCTATCTACATGGAGTTTGTTACTGTGCCCTGCAGTCAATTTCTACCTAGCATCATTGGCTTATCCATTCATCTGTGTTATTCCTAAAGATTCTCTCTCTCTTGCCTCTTGACAAAAGTATCCAGGTGAAGAGGACCCACTAGTATTTTTCTCAACTAAACTTCTTTGACCATCAGTCCTAAATGGGACTACAAATACTTGGGAACCAAACAAGAATACTTGCTTAGAAATTGTCATATTTTACCACCTCCTGTCATTTGTAAGGTATGTCAACTGGCTGTAGGGAGCCCTTAAGCAAAATATAACCAATATGAAAGTAAATGGAATTTAATTAATATGGATTATATGAAGAGTTTGTAAGATATATTAAAGGAATCATGGCTTCTTTAAAATTATAATTGCAGCTTTGTTCTCTCTTATTTTTAATATTTACACAGTTACCTGAAGACATTTAATTTCCTTACTGTTATTAAGTAAAACCAATTGACACTATTGATAGATTTCAATATGCTGCAGTGTTGACAACCTAATTCAACTGTCATTCTCCAAGAATGTTTATGGGGAAATCTATTTAGTTGACTCACCCTTAGTGTCTGAGTGTCACATTTTTAGTATTTTGAATGTGAGAGAAGGAAAACCAGTTAAATGATTAAAAGGAATTTCTGCAAGTCTGACCATTCTTTGTGGTAAGTCAGAGTCCTACGGAAGCCACAAGAGTGACTTGGCTATAGTATGTTTATTCTCTGCAATGCCTCCTTGCCTATAGTGTCTGGATTTCTCTAGAGCTCTCGGGAACCCCTGTTTGGGTTTTGTTTACTGTGGCAGTTAGCAAGATCTGCCTAGACATGCATAAGGGTAACCTCTGAAACTCACTCCTGAAACACTTTGAAATCTCTTAGCCATAAAACCTC
>JAQZBX010055610.1:0-18458 GCA_029593785.1 Cabassous unicinctus | reverse complement strand
GAGAAAAAGAAAGAAGCAGGGTGAATTTTCAAAGAAATAATGCTGAAGACTTCCCAAATTTAATGAAAGACATGAACAGACACATCCAATATGCTCAACATACTCCAAAAAGGATAAACCCAAATAGATCCACATCATGACTTATTGTAACCAAACTGTAGAATGCCAAAGATAAAAAGAATTCTGAAAGACAAAATAAAAGAAGCAATGTGTCACATACAAAGGTGCCTCAATAAAATTAAGTCCTGATTTATCAGAAACTATGGAGGCAGATGGCAGTAGGATGACATATTTAAAGCACAAAAGAAAAAACAAAAAAAACTAACTAAGAATTCTTTATCCAGCAAAACTTCTGTCAAAAATGAGGGAGAGGGAAGCAGATGTGGCTCAAGCGATTGAGCTTCCGCCTACCACATGGGAGGTCCCAGGTTTGGTTCCCAGTGCCTCCTAAAGAGAAGACGATCAGACACAGAGAGCACACAGCAAATGGACACAGAGAGCAGACAGCAACCACAACAATGAGGGGGTGGGGCATAAATAAATAAAATAAATTTTTGGAAAAAAATGAGGGAGAGATTAAAACAGTCCAGATAAACAAAAGCGGAGGAAGTCCATTGTATTGGTCAGGGTTCTCTAGGGAAACAGAATCAACAGGCGATATCTGTAAATAGTATGAGATTTTATAAGACTCTCTTACATGACTGTGGGGGTGCACAAGTCCAGGTTCCGCAGGCAGGCTGCAAACCAGGGGCTCCAATGAAAGTCCAGTGAAGGTCCTTGAAGAGTTTCCGGGAGATGTTGGCTGTCCAAAGACGAGCTGGGAAATTCTCTCTAAATGCTGAAATCACTTCCCCTTTTAAGGCATTCAACTGATCAGATAAAGCGTCACTCGTTGCTGATGGCAATCTTCCTGGTTGATGCAGATGTAATTATCCATCTATGCAGTAAACTCACATCTATAGGTTTATGACTAAAACCTATAAACATACTTGTATTACAATTAGCCCCGAGCATCCTTGACCAAACAACTGGGCACAATTACCTGGTTGAGTTGACACATTAGCTTAACCAACACAGTCCACCCCTTGTCAACTCAACAACCATACACATTACCTTAAACCACACTTAGTCTTTAAGTAAAAACAACAAAAGGCATGTATATGTGTGTATATATATATATATATATGTTTCCATCTAACAATATTCAACTCTCTTGCATACAACCAGAAACACCTTAATTCCCTACAGAATAGGATGCAAGTCCTTGGGTAATATTACCTCTTAAATTTGACATCCTTAAATATTATGACATGAAACTAATACAACTTGTCATATGATAAGGGAAAAGGTTGGGAAAGAAAACAAAGAAATTTGTTTTGTGTACATATACAATCATACTCATAATGAAACAAGAAAGAAAGATTCATGACTATTACAGTCCTTGTTTCTGTAACTAGTCACATGGATGAAGTTCATATTTATCACTACTTTCTTCCATTACCCATTCCATGTTCTTGTTACCCTCAGCAAGCACTTCAGCTGGCCATGGTTCTTTGCCTGGTGGGGTGACCCAAACTTTCATTCCTGAAGATTCTGGGACATTGTTAGTCCTGCTTGGATTCGGTTGTTGCAATTTTCCATTGACTTTAATCACAGGGCATGGCAGTACTAGGAGATACCCTAGAGGATCTCCTGTATTCCAGGCAAACTCTTCTTTCCCTTCATTATGTAGATACAGATCTATTTCCCCTTGATAGTCAGGATCAATCACCCCAGCGAGTACAGTATTTCTCTTCTTTGCCTGTTGATGAAGAGGTAAGAGGAGCCCAAAGTGGCCAAGTGACAGTCTTAACTTCCAGTTCAATGGAATCATTGTTGTGTTCCCTGGTGGCAGCACTCATCCTATTGGGACTAAGACCTGTACAGCAGCAGAGCTTAGGAGTGCAGGGAGAGGAAGCAAAAATTTTCCTATATGGTGAGTGGTGCCACTCCCATTTCCACCCCTTGATTCCTGGACCCATGAATCCTGGTTATGGGATAAACAGCATGATAGAGTGGACACTGATTTATAGCATACACAGCCTCCTGGAGAGCATTGCCCCAGCCCTCAAGGTATTGCCACCTAATTGGCACCATAATTGAGTCTTCAAAAGACCACTACACCATTGTATCAATCCAGCTGCTCAGGGTGATGGGGAACATGGAAAGACCAGTGAATCCCATGGGCATGTGCCCATTCCCACGTGTGGAATAGGTTCCTTGATCAGAAGCAATGCTGTGTGGAATGCCATGGTGGTAGATAAGACATTCGTTAAGTCCACAGATGGCAGTTTTGGAAGAAGCATTACATGCAGGAAATGGAAACCCATATCTGGAGTATGTGTCTATTCCAGTTAAAACAAATCGCTGCCCCTTCCATGGTGGAAGTGGTCCAATGTAGTCAACCTACCATCAGGTAGCAGGCTGATCACCTCAGGGAATGGTGCCATATTGGGGGCTGAGTGTGGGTCTCTACTGCTGGCAGATTGGGCACTCAGCAGTGGCTGTAGCCAAGTCAGTCTTGGTGAGGGGAAGTCCATGTTGCTGAGCCCATGCATATCCTCCATCCCTACCTCCATGGCCACTTTGTTCATGAGCCCATTGGGCTATGACAAGAGTGGCTGGGGAAAGAGGCTGAGCATTAGCCACAGAGCGGGTCATCTTATCCACTTGATTATTGAAATTTTCTTCTGCTGAAGTCACCCTCTGTTGAGCATTCACATGAGACACAAATATTTTCTTGTTTATTGACCACTCAGAAAGGTCAATCCACATATCTCTTCCCCAGACCTCTTTGTCACCAATTTTCGAATCATGTTTCCTCCATGTCCCTGACCATCCAGCCAAACAATTGGCAACAGTCCACGAAACAGTGTACCAAGACAACTCTGGCCATTTCTTTCCTCCAAGCAAAATGAACAACCAGGTGCAATGCTCAAAGTTCTGTCCACTGGGAGGATTTGCTCTGCTTCAGGGATGTCCCAGAAAAAGGATGCAATGCTGCAGCTGTCTACTTTCAGGTGGTACCTGCATAGGGTGCAGAACCATCTGTAAACCAGGCCTGAGTTTTCTCTTCCTCAGTCAACTGATTGTAAGGGACTCCCCAAGAGGCCAAAGCTGTGGGCTGGGAAAGAGAAGGCAACATGGCAGGGGTGATGACCATGGGCATTTGAGCTACTTCATCATGTAACTTACTTGTGCCTTCAGGGCCCGCTCAAGTGCTATCTCGTATATACCACTTCCACTTTATTATGGAGTGCTGATGTGCAAGCCCAGCTTTATGGTTTGATGGGTCAGACAATACCCAACTCATGATAGGCAACTCAGGTCTCATGGTAACTTGATGGCCCATGGTTAAGTGTTCAGTCTCTACTAAGGCCCAGTAGCAGCCTAAAGCTGTTTCTCAAAAGAAGAGTAGTTATCTGCAAAGGATGGCAGGGCTTTGCTCCAAAATCCTAAGGGTTTGCATTGTGATTTTCCTATAGGGGCCTGCCAAAGGCTCCAGAAAGCACCTCTATTTGCCATTGAAACTTCCAGCACCATTGGATCTGCTGGATCATAAAGCCCAAGTGGTAGTGCAGATTGCACAGCAGCCTGGATCTGTTGCAGGGCCTCCTCTTGTTCCAGTCCCCAATCAAAACTAGCAGCTTTTCTGGTCACTTGGTAAATGGGCCAGAAGACACCCAAATGAGGAATGTGTTGTCACCAAAATCTGAAGAGACCAACTAACCATTGTGCCTCTTTTTTAGACATAGGAGGGGCCAGATGGAACAGCTTATCCTTTCCTTTAGAAGGGATACCTCTACATGCCACACACAACTGGATGCTTAGATATTTCACTGAGGTAGAAGACCACTTTATTTTTGTTGGATTTATCTTCCATCCTCTCTCACGCAAATGCTTTACCAATAAGTCTAGAGTCTTTGCTACTTCTTTCTCACTAGGTCCTATCAACATGATATCATCAATATAATGGACCAATGTAATGTCTTGTGGGAGGGAGAGATGATCAAGGTCCCTGTGGACAATATTATGACATAGGGCTGGAGAGTTGATATACCACTGAGGCAGGACAGTAAAGGCATACTGCTGGCCTTGCCAACTGAAAGCAAACTGTTTCTGGTGGTCCTTACTAATGGCAATTGAGCATAAAGAGTTTGCCAGATCAACAGTTGCATACCAGGTACCAGGGGATGTGTTGATTTGCTCAAGCAATTATACCACACTTGGGTCAGCAGCTGCAATTGGAGTCACCACCTGGTTAAATTTACAATAATTACTGTCATCCTCCAGGATCCATCTATTTTCTGCACAGGCCAAATAGGAGAGTTGAATGGGGATGAGGTGGGAATCACCACCCCTGCATCCTTCAAATCCTTAATGGTGGCACTAATATCTGCAATTCCTCCAGGAATCCGGTATTGCTTTTGATTTACTATTTTGCTAGGCAGAGGCAGTTCTAGTGGCTTCCACTTGGGCTTTCCTACCATCATAACTCTTATTCCACAAGTCAGGGATCCAATGTGGGGATTCTGCCAGTTACTGAAATGAAAAGGAAATGCAAAAGAAAATGCAAAGGAATGCCCTGAGATCAGTAGCTTGCAAGACATTTCTAATCCTTCTTCTTGCCCACCCTCACCATCCCTCTTCTCTTCTAGACCCATTACTAGACTAAAATCACAACAAGCCCCCAAAGGTAAAATACAAAGCATGACCCATGAGGAAGTATGCTATACTGTGAAAGAACTGCATTCGTTTTTCCAACTTATATAGACAGAAATCAGGGGAATATGTGTGAGAATGGATACTAAAGGTATGGGATAATAGTGGAAGGAATATAAAGTTGGATCAAGCTGAATTTATTGATGGGTCCACTACGCAGAAATTCTGGATTCAATGCTGTAGCTCAAGGGGTTAGAAAGGGCTCTAACAGTTTGTGGGGGTGGCTGACTAAAACATGGACCAAAAGATGGCCTAGCATGTCTGAGGTTGAGATGGCCAATTTGCCTTGGTATACAATAGAAGAAGGAATTCAAAGGCTAAGAGAGATTGGAATGATAGAATGGATTTACCATTTAAGACCTGCCCACCCACCCCAGGAATATCCAGAGGACACACCCTTAACCAGGACTGTGAAGAATAAGTTTGTAAGATTAACTCCATCTTCCCTGAAGAGCTCTGTGGTTGCTTTTCTCTATAGTCCAGATATTACTGTAGGGAGGGTTGTCATGGAATTATAATCCTCAAACATTATGGATTGGCTCTTCTGGTGAGACAGGATTAATCTCTTCAGGCAGGGGTTGGAAGGCAGATTCCTCAGGGCAGGGTGGAGGCTGGGCGGTGCTTGCTGGAGTTTGGTTGGTACCTGCCTCAGGGTTGGGAGGAGGTCCAGACTTCGAAGGGCAGGCCAGAGGCTGGGCAAGGCTGGCTTCAGTTAGGCTGGTACCCACCTCAGGGCTGGAAAGAGATTGGGACTCCCTAGGGCAGACTGGCAGCTGGGTGATACAGGTTGAGAAGGTGTGGTCTCCACAGGGCAGGCCATCACAGGTTTATCTGGTAAAGTCTCAGCAGAATTTAGGGTTCCAATGTCCCCACAAATATTATCATCATCCCATATGTCTCCATCCCAATCTTTTGGCTTCCACTCCTTTCCAATCAATACCTTCACTTTAACCACAGAAACCCTGTGGGGTTGAGATTTTAGTTTCCTTTGTAACTCTGCTACTCTTACAATGAGAGTTTGAGTTTGGTTCTCAGATATCTCAAGCCTATGGCTGCAGGAGACAAGATTTTCTTTCAGAGCACACATCACATGATTCATGTGGCATTTAAGTTTCAAATTTGAAGCCTTTAGCTCATCTCTTTCTTTCGTAACTGTATCCAGAGTATCTAGGAGGAGTCAACCAACATCATTATACCTTTTGTCTCCACAAAACTCTGTTAAGGTTTTGAAAACACTCTCACCCAGATCCTTGCTTCTTATAAGCATGGAAGTAGGGGAATCCAGTGATGATATTTTGTGTATCTCCATTGCCAACTTCTGTCATGGACTGTTAGTGACCTCTTCATTATTGGAAGAGAAGTCATTAGCACCCTTGAGTCCAGGTATAGTAGAGAGACAATAGCAAAACACCCAGTACCACCTCAGACATCCCATGATTAAGATTCTTTTCCTCAAGAACCACTCCACTCCTGGTACCAAGCTGTATTAGTCAGGGTTCTCTAGGGAAACAGAATCAACAGGAGATATCTGTAAATAGTATGAGATTTTATAAGAGTCTCTCATGTGACCATGAGGGTGCACAAGTCCAGGTTCTGCAGGCAGGCTGCAAACCAGGGGCTCCGATGAAAATCCAATGAAGTCCTTGATGAGTTTCCTGGAGACATTGGCTGTCCAAAGACAAGCTGAGAAATTCTCTCTGAATTCTGAAATCACTTCCCCTTTTAAGACATTCAACTGATTGGCTAAAGCGTCACTCATTGCTGATGGCAATCTCCCTGGTTGATGCAGATGTAATCATCCATTTATGCAGTAAACTCACTGATGACTAAAACCTATAAATGTCCTTGTATTACAATTAGCCCTGTGCTTGCTTGACCAAAGGGGCACAATTAATGTGGCCAAGTTGTCACATTAGCCTAACCATCACATCCATCACCACTAGAATGGCCCTACAAGAGATGCTAAAAAGAGCTTTGCGGGTTGAAAGGAAAGGACAATAGACAATAGATAGAAGCCACATGAAGAAATAATCTCTGGTAGGGGTAATGCCAGTACTTTTGCATTTTTATTTTTTAACTCTGTTTTCACTTCCTACAGAATATAAAAGGCAAATGCATAAAATGTAATAAGAAATCAATTGTTTTGAACTCATAATGTATAAGCATACAATTTGTTTCAAAACTGTATAAAGGTGAGGGGACAGAGGAGTACAGGGACATAGTTCGTGTATACCATTGAAGGTAAGGTTGTTTCTAAGCAAATAAGAGTGACATAGATTTAGGAAGACAAATTTAAGTCTCATGGACACTACAAAGAAAATATTGGAGAATATGCAAGCTCATAGAGTCAGAGAAATTAGAGTACAGTTTGCCTGGGGTGGGTGCAGGAGAAATGAGAATGAATGCTTAATGGTTGCAGGGTTTCTGGAAATAATAAAAAAAAAGAATGAGCAACTAAAGAGACAATGATAAAAATGCAATTGCATGATCCTGGATGAGATACATTGAGAGAGGAGAAAAGGCTCCAAAGGACACTATTGTGATATATGGTAAATTTGAATGTAGACTGTAAGCTTTATACCAATTCTAAATATCGTGAACTTGAAAACCGCACTTGAGCTGGTTGCACAAAAGAATATCGCATGTAGGAAATGTACAAGGCCTTATGAAATGTCCAAGAAGCATGATGTAGAGAACCTCCACTTAAAGATTAGAGTTCAGAAAATGGATAGATGAGTATGTAGACAGACAGATAGAGAAATGGATAGATTAGATAGATGGTAGATAGATAGGTAGATAGATAGATAGATAGATAGATGAATTGATAGATTGATGAATATATAGAATGACACAGAAAATGTGGCAAAATATTATAATTGGTGCATCTGGCTATCTTGGGGTATATGGGTATGTTGGAATTCTCTGTATGAGGTTTGTATTATTTTTGAAACTGACCTGTACATTTGAAAGTATTTCAAATTAAAAAGTTGTAAAAAACCTGCAATGAAATACCACCAACTATTAAAATGGCTAAAGTTGAAAAAATGACAATACTGAACACCAAAAAGGATGGAAAGTTCCTGAAACTCCCATATATTGCTGGCATGACTGTAAACTGGTACAGCCATTTTTGAAAATAGTTTGGTAATTTCTTATAATGTTAAAATAAACCTACCATATGACTCAGTAATTTCAGTTATAATTATTTATTCAAATGAAAAGAAAACCTATATTCACTCAAAAACCTGTATGCAAATGTTTATAGTGACTTTGTTTTTGATAGCAAACTTGGAAACAATCCAAATATCCTTCAACTGGAGAAAAGATAAACTAAAGCTATAGATAAACTACATCCTTGGTTTCCTAAAAAAAAATTGTATACTCCAAACCATCAATTTCTTGCTGTTGTTTCTCCATTGTTTATATGTTTAGTAAGATCTTCCATGATTGGGAAAATAAACATTCATCTATGTATTTCTTGAGTCTGTCTGATTTTTTTAGTTTATGCAGTCATTTTTATATTCTGTCTGTAAATTCAGAAAGACTTTTAATGTCAGATGAATGTACCCTGGAAAAAGAGGGCAAACTAATGTTTATTGAGTACCTACAATATTCTTGTATAGCATAGAACATTTAAAGTTTGCCGTGCATATTGCCTTATTTAATAAACATCATTATTAACAAGGTATTATTCTTGGTTTATATATGAAGAAATTGAAACCCACAAAGAATAATAGTTTGATCAATGACACATAGCTGGTAAGTGGTTGGGCAGAAATTTAGATTGGTTTTGTCTGACCTCAAGCTTGGGTTCTTTCAATTACAGCAATATTCTATAAGCAATAGGGAGCCTATTGGACTTTTGAGTGCAAAATGACATGATCTGAGCTGTGCTTTAAGAAAATCAATTTAGCAGCAGCTGACATGGGCAATTTAAAGAAATAGGGGTCTGGAGGCAATTGAAAGATCCCAAGTAGTGACATTGAAATTCCTGGATCTGAATGAGAGTAGTAGCTACCTGGAAATTGAAGAGGAAGAAATAGAAAAGAAAATTGACAAGACAGGACAACCGATTTAATGTTAGGGCAAAGTAAGTAGATGTGATTAAGGATGATTAGGAATTTTCTGTGAATTTAACTTGAAAGAACATATGAAAAGTTTTCTAAAGGAAACTATGAAATCACTTTTGGAATCCTGAAAAAATGAAGAGGAAGAATACCAGGTGGTAGGTTAAAATGAGAGGCTGTGTCCTGAGACGTAGAAAAATGATTAGAATTGAATCAATTGCACTGACATAATAGAAACAATGAGATTGCTAAGGGTAAGAGTTGAAATGAGAGGAATCATGGACAGATTTTAGGGAAATATTTATATTTAACTCTGGCAATAGGAAAAGAAGTTAGATAAGAAAATAGAGAAGTAAGTAGAATGGTAAAAAGAAAAAAAAGATTTTTTAGAAAGTAAATATAGTTACCCACTGCAAACACTTAAATATCTTTTAACAGTATATGACATGTACTGTGAGTGCCATATCTGTATCCCTCACCCTAACCATTTCATTGCATGGCCGCCCAAATTCCAATTTCCATTACCTGCATTACTTTGCCTGAGAACTTTCTCTGGTCACCAGAAATTGCTTCACTTGCTCACAGCACAAGACAGTAGTGTCAAAGAATTTCTCCCCAACCTCAGAAGACTTCAACCAATAATTGATAGTCAGTGTAGAAATACCACAGTTCCCTTGTACCTTGTATAGGCTAACTCTGAGGCACATCTTCTAATGGCTCCTCCAGATTCCCAGCATGCTTAATTTCAAGTTATTCTCAGTGGAAACTTGCCTGATAAAGAAAGCTTGATTTATTGTCTTCTCTTTCCCCGTTTCCCAGCAGTGTTTCCTGGGATCACTTCCCAAATTAGTGTTTTGCATTCAAACTCAAATCTGCCTCTGGGTAAGCTTCTGGGAGAACCCAAATCAAAGCAGAACATGAAGGATAATAAAGGTTACTGTTCTTGGGGACAAAAAAGTCACTGCTGACTCACAGAGCAGCACTCACAGGTGAGTGGCAGATGAGTAGGATACATGAAAATTGAGGATTAGAGAATGCTTGTGGATGCAAGAAAATATGACATGATATAGAAGGAAGAGCAGAGAACTATTTGATCTGCATCTGAGTAGAAAATCCTTTGCTTAGACTCAGGTGAAGGGGTATGTTGAGGTTCTGTAGAAGAGTAGATAAAGTTTGGAACAGATGCTGTGGCTAGAATGATAAGCCATCATTCAGGATTAAAAATATTTTAAGATAGTGCCAAATATTGTTGCTGTTGTTTTAATTTTTAATTTATTTTTCTTCAATCAGACCTTTCTATGAATCTGGCCTAACCTCACTAACTGTGTAACCATAACCTCTCTGGCCTCATTTTCTACATTTGTGAAATAAGAATAATAAGACCTATAAACCAAGGTTCAGTGGATTCCATGTAACAGCATAAGTAGGATTGCCTGGCCCATAGTTAACAATTAATAAATGGTTGTTACCTCACCTGAGGGATTCAGCTTGGGGTTATGTAATTTAAAAAATGGGATGTTTATCTCTTTTACAGAAATCTTCGGATGAGAAATACCTATTTCTTCCAAGTTCTTCTTTTCCCATATGTTTTCATGGGCTCACAGGTGATAAATTTTGATAACCTACTACATTTGTCTGGACAGATAAAGGTAGCAAGAATAAAAGTTACTTCAACTTCAGCTTTGTGGATATTTTACATGGGTATTATTTTTCAGACAATGAATGGTATCTAAATGTTCTGGGAAAATCAGATTTGACTTGAGGTTTTCTTCTCAGCTTTTGTTTACAGTTCAAAACAATCCACTAAGAATAAGTTGAAAAGAATTTTTCAAGAGTAGAACCACAACCTCAAGTGAACTTCCTGGTTCTTCATATACATTCTATTTTATTTAAAAAATTTTTTTTCTTTCTTAAAGGTAGATTTTCCTTTACACAGTTTTAACATTCTTGTTTATTATGGGAATTTGCGAAACATGCTGTTACAGCAGAAAACACTACTTTACCATTATTTCTATAGTTTCCAATCACGGATCCCTTGAATTTTGTGTGCAACTTGTTTCCTAAACAGTATAAAGAGAACATATTTCACTTGGAAGTTTGAAAGGCTGATTTCTCTTAGAAGCAGGAAGGAAGCATAGTGTTTGAGTGTCAGCTATGATGCTTATGGCTTTGAATATGAATATTCTTTACTTCTACTTGCAGGATACAACTTCCTTATTATTTTTACAACTCCAGATGAAAGTAAATTTCAATGCAGAATTAAAATTAAAATAAAGGTTATCAGAAAGCATTTCCACTGCATTGAAATGCACATGAAATTACATAAAGAATTATGCAAAGGAAGCCCCCCTTTTGGCAATAATAATAGAATAAGGGTTAGACATGCAAAGAATGCATGTCTTTACACATATGTGTTCTTTTAAATTATTCACCAATGACATATTGAAACTTACTGTTTCATATGATTTTTGTTGGACACAAAAGACAAAGAAATGAGTAATTCCCAGTGACTTATCTCAAGGATTTCACCGTCTAGGGAGACTGTTAACCAGTCCACTTCCCTACAGTGAATATAAATGACAAAAGGTGGATTTTCTTTTAGCCATGAACTCCGTCAGCATTAAAAAAGCACTTTTGCTACCTCTAATTCTGTGACTTCTAGAATTTTGACACCAGTCTAAGTCCTAGCCATCATTATATGTAGCCTAGACTAATAAACAACCTCCTAATTTATGTCTTCACTGGAATAATTTGGGCATTGCAAAGCTAAATGTTCTTTCCCAATGCTTCCCCTACTGATGTCTCTTCCACCCCACTCAAAAAATTTGCTTATGCCCTAAACTCAGATATTATCCTTTAACCCTTTCATTCTTTAACATCCCTTATCCAAATCATGAACAAGTATGCCAGTTCTGACCATTTCTCATCACTTCTGCTATTTCTCTATCTGAACACTACCATTTCTCACCTTGGCTACTACCATGGCGTCAGGAGTCACCTCTATGTTTAGACACTAGGCCTCTGTCCGCTCAGCCACTAGAGTAACTTTTAAATGATGTATATCTGCCATATCCCCCAAAATACAATCATGTATCATTTGCCATGCCCTCTCCAACCTCCAGCTTGCTTTACACCCTCCAGTGGTTTTCATCACACTTAGAATAAAATCTAAACTCTTTTCAGTGACTTACAACAATCACGCAACATATGACCTCAACCATCTCTTAATCTCATCTCCTTCCAATCTTCTATTTGTTCACTTTGCCACCCTGGTTTGTTCATTCTTAAAGATACTGAGCTTATTCTTTTAAAAGAATTATCAAGGTATAATTCATATACCACAAAATCCACCTTTATAAAGTGTACAATTCTGTGATTTTTAGTGTATTTTCAAAGTTATGCAACCATCAGTCTTATCTAATTTTAGAACATTTTAATCATCCCCCCAAAAAAACCATGACCTTTAGCAGTCATTCCCCCACTGCTCCCAGCCATTGAAAACCACTAATTTACTTTCTGTCTCTAGGGACTTGTCTGTTATAAACATTTCATATATGGAATTATACAATATGTGGCATTTGTTTCTGGCTTCTTTCACTTAGCACAATGTTTTCTAAGTTCATCCATGTTGCTGCAAGTATGAGTTCCTTATTTGCTTTCACAGCTGAATAATATTCTATTGCATGTATATACTGCATTTTGTCTATCTATTTAACAACTGATGGATATTTGGATTCTATCCACTCTTTGGCTAATATGAATAATGCTGCTATGAACATTTTTGCACACAATTTTTCATGGACATATGTTAAGTTTTTTTGGTTGTATACCTAGGAGTGGAATTGCTGGGCCATATGCTAATTCTATGTTTCACTTTTGAGGAATTATCAAACTGCTTTTCAAAGTCCTTTCACCAACAAAGAAAGGATTTTCAGAATAGTTGCTTACTAATAGAGAAAGCTAGTAACATAATCCTATGCTAAGGGAATCCAGTAAAACAACTTTTGATGCTGGAGTCTGGAAAAGTCAATCCATTATAGGCAGCACTTACAATGTTTGGCAAGCTCTGAGTTTTTCATTTAGTACGAGATTAAGAAAGGACTGAAATCATTTGGGGTGTGATAGTTAACATGTGTGTTTGCATCTAACTGTTAATTATATTTAATTGTTTAATGTAGAGATGTGAAATATAAACTTTTCAGTTTAGACTGGATTCATTTTATTTTATTTTTTAGGAGGTACCAGGGATTGAACCCAGGACCTGGTACATGGGAAGCAGGCACTCAAACCACTGAGCTACATGCACTCCCCATGGATTCATTTTAAAACACTTTGGGAAGGGAAAGAGAAAGGTCTAGAAATTGGCATCTTAAATTATAAGCACACAGGGCATTCAGCATTGGGTGAAAGTGGTGGAGGAGAAAACTCATCTTGTTAATTATTTTTTATCTTAATTTATTGCGCATACATGGGTGCTAGGGGCTGAGGAAGTGGAGTGGGGAGAAGGATCCTCTCCCTCTACCCTTCCCCTTCATTTTCTACAGCAATTTGTCTGTCTCCCCCACCCCCACTGTCCATCCCATTGTTGTCTGTAAGTGGTTCTATTTTTTACGGGTCTGGTCTCCATTCCTTTCCTACCCTTTCTTCTCCCCTGCATCCCCCCGCTCCCCACCACCCTTTGCATCTTGCTCTTCCTTGGGCTTCTTTACAACTCAGCTTGTATATACTGTATACACACAACAACCAAAGGAAAACCCAACAGCAAAACAAAACAAAACAAACAAAAAATTCCTAGCATAGTGTATTGGATTTTGAGTAAAAGACTATTTAATTGAAAAAAAATTTAAGAATTCCTTAGCAATACCTCACTTTATATTTTTATCATAATATTCATATGTGCATTTCCTGGAAAGCTTATCATATATGAAGCTAAGCTTTATAGGTTCAGTTTATTCCATTCATGCCACTTGTGCTTTGATTAATCTTAAAAGAGAAAAACAATTGTTTAAAACTGAAAGGAATTACAATGTTATTGTTAACTATAGTCCATAAATCACATTAGTTATTATTTTTCCCATGTATCCCCACATTCTTAACACCCTGTAGTAGAACATTCCTGTATTTATATTATTAACTTCAATCCTCATCTACTTCCAAAACCATTGTTATGCATTCCCAATGTTATCCTCCAGCTGTCCTCCAACTAACATTAATCTTCATAGACTTGTAATGTTTTCATAGTAAAAGTAAAGTTGGTGCTATATTAATTCTAAAGTTAAAAAAAAAAGAAAATTGGCTTTGGTTTTCTGAGATATGGATATGATCAATCATTTTTTTCTCTTCATTTTTTTCATTTTTTTCATTAATAATGAGACCTTTACTATGCCAATTAACTAATCTATATTCATCTGTGTATCTTTCTAAATACTAGAGAAACAACTGAGTTAGCTGTTGGAATTACTCAAGATAAGGGTGCCTGAAAAAGAACTTTTGGGGAGTAATATTTCCATAACTTGTTGTGTTGCCTTTTTCTTTTTTCCTTTTTTCTTTTTGTGAATTTGAAATAAAGTTGTTAATAAAAAAACAAAAATAAATAAAATAAAAAATGAAAGGAATTAACATTGCAAGTCATTAGTTATGAGGCCATATTATAAATATTTTTTCTCCCCACTTTCTACATTATGTTCAGCCTAAGGTTCAATTGAATTTCAATATAAAATTTTCCCTTATAGCATTCTGGCTATTTTGATTTATATTTTGGGGGGTAAATAACTTTTGACTTACTAAAATTTGGGTAGCATATGTGTCAATAACATGTTTCTGCCTTATGAATTGATCAAAATATTAAGGACAACTTCTGGTAGGTATGAAGATAGCACTAGAGGTAGAATAACAAAGTTTCTAATAACTTTAATACTTTAACCCTGAAATCAGCTTTCAAGTTAAAGACCTTGTATGCTTCTTTTTCACAATTGGTGCATAGAAATAATAAGGTATTACGAAGTATACAGTTTTTTATAGCTATGACTTGATATTGTATGATAATGAATATTCCAAAATTACTATTAAAATTGGATATTTGAAAAATAGGCACTATATTTAACAAATAACTTTACTATATTTTATGCAAATAGAATGGATAAAGTAATTTCACCTTGGCCAGTTTCCTTATGCCCAGTCATAGATAAGAGCTACTTCTACCTTCACACTATAAATATTTTTTACTTCACAGTGTCTAAGGAAAACAATTGGAAACTCAGGAGAAGTTTGATTGGTTCCAGCAATAATTTCTCACCATTGTTATTACATCTTTCTGTTTTCTTTCCATCTCCGATGAATGCCCCAACTCTTTCCTTCCATCAATTTTTTCTCACTTTAGCAAAATTGATCTTTTCAAAGATTAAGTAACCCCTTTTCACATAAAAATCTCTGACAGTCCCATTTAGCTCTCAGAAGGACTTAAACTCCATAGCCAGGTATTTTAAAGTCAAGGCCCTTCACAGTATGACTTCCATTTGCTCTTCCTATTTCACTGCTCATATTTCTTCTTATCTATTTTACTATAACTACACCAAGCTTGCTGCCAGTTCCCAAAAGTAACTTAAATTTTAATTACTTTCTATTGTGACTATAAAAGTGATTTATGCTCTGTGTAAATAAATAAAATCAGAAGCATTGAAAAATGTCAAAATAATCCATGACACCGTATGCATAGCAGTTAGAAAATGAGGAGTTTGTAGTCAGAGAAGCTAGTGTCACGTCCTTGTCCTTCTGTCATTTCCTCACTGTACAACTTATTTGACCTCTCTAAGTCTCTGTTTTCCTGTTTATAAAATTAGGACATAACAAAAACCGATATGATAGTGTAGCTGTAAAATTAAATTGCTTACTTCAAGTAAAATGTTTAAGCAAGAAAATGCAGCACATGTTAGACATGAATTGTTTTCATTAACTGAAAATTGTCTGACTCTTGCCTTCAGTTTTGCCACAGATAACTATTCCTTTAAATTTAATTACAAAATCTACAAAAGTACTCTGATTTGTCTGGACTGGATCACATGGGCTCCTCCAAAGGCCACGTACAATAACATAATTAGCAGCTTCCACTTGAACAGTCTCCTGGCTGGGGACAGAAGTGGTGTTCTAGAAAGAAAGGAAAGGTGATAGGCACCATATTCCTTAATTAAATATAGATTGGCAGTTTATTTTTTCAATTTTTGACTTTTTAACTTTGTTTTGTGAATTTTTTTACCATTCAGACTTTTTATGTTTTTATGTAATAAAATATATAGCTAATTTTGGTGTCTTGTCTTGGAAGGCCTTCTCACCCAGCTATATTATATTTCTACCTATATTTTCTTCTAGTATTTTCTTTTAACAAATGAATTTTATTGATACATATTAATAAACATACAATTCATCCAAAGTGTACAATCAATGGTATTTGCTATAATCACAGTTTGGTGTTCATCACTTCAATCATTATTAGAGCATTTTCATTATTTCAAAAATACTAATAAACAAAAAAACAGACAAACAAAATTCCCCATCTCTCAATCTCTCTATGCTGCCCCCACTGTACATAGCTGCTGTTTCTGGCTATTCTATTCAAAGTATATAAACAATGGTTTTTAGTATAATCACAATATTGTATATTCATCATCTCAAAAATTTTAGAACAATTTCATTACTCCAAAAAGAAAGACTCCATACCCCTTAACAATCCTTCCTCAGACCTAGATAACCACTAATCTAATTTCATCTTTATAAGTTGATTTATATTTACATTTTATATAAATGGAATCATACAGTATGTAGTACTCTGTGTCAGGTCTCTTTCACTTAGTATAATTTTTTTGTCTGATATTAACATTTTGTATTATTAACTTACATTTGTCCAGCTTCAAAGAAAAATGGTCTTATATATGCAGTTCTACCCATATTCATATTTCACATACTATATTTATATTTCACATAATATATTTAGTTCATAATAGGGCAATCATACAGTATTTGCCCTTTTGTGTCAATTTTGTTTTGAGGCCTGAGATGGGTATCTAACTTTTGTTTCTAATAATTGTTTAGTCTATTATTTGAACATCATTTATTAAATAATGCATCTACTTCTTATTAAAATGCCATATGTATCATAGATTGACTAGTTCATAATTGATATATTGATTAGGTAATTGATATATAGATTTATATTTCGGTAATTGATATATTGGTTTATTCCTGTGACAATATAACATTGTTTTATTTTTCTGTACTTTCAAAATGTGTTTTTTGGTATGGTCAGCCAACCCCCTCTGCATGACTTTGTTTTACAGATATTACCTTAGAGACTTCATTAAGAGCGAGGACTCAAGGGTAGAAGGCTCAGTTACCACATATGATACGTCACATAATTTCTCAGTGCCTCAATACCTTCCTCACAAGGCTGTTGGGATAATTAACTCAACATACAAAATCATAGCTCATTGTCACATGTACCCCAAGTCAGTTGCTATGACTATTATTATTATTACCATCATCACCATTATAACAATAATTTTGTTGTTGATATCAACTAGAATTTATTAATGCAGATGAATTTTAGTATCATTTCAACTTTCCAGAATTGAATACTTTTTTAATATTTTAGTGTAATTTTATTGAATGAATATATTAATTTTTGACTCCTGTATTAACAAAAAGAAATTATGATAAATCTAGTTTTTTCTTCTCCTTTGCTTTGAACAGAAAGAACTGTACTGTGATCTACAAAAGTTTTGACATGGTCCATAGCAGACACATTAAACCACCATCAATATGTTTGAGCAGAAAGAGAAAAATCACTAGTTCTTTGAAAAGGCCCAAAGGAGAAGAATAAATCTATGTAATCAGGACAAATTGGCCACAGTGAAAGGACGGACCTTAAAGAAAGAAAGTATAATAAACAAGAGGGTAAAGTGTTGCAAGCAGGAGCAGATGGTCAAGCCATCAGAATGCTGCCAAGAGGCACACTTAGAGCGCATAATTTGTTTAAGGAGAAAAACGTTGTTATAAGAGATCCTCCACTTCAACTTTTTCCTGATATACATGCATTGTCCTTTTTATATCTTTTTTTAGGCGATTTATATAATAACTAAACCCAGATAAACTGGCATGAGGATAAAGAGTGGAATAGGTGCTGTTCATGTTCAAATCTATTCACTTAGGTAAAAATGGCAAATGCTGGTATAAGACCCCAGGCTTTGGAGAGAAACATTAGATTAGAATCCTGGCTCCTCTAATTAAAAGCTCTGTGACTGTGATAAGTTGCTTATTATTTAGAAGTCTCAGGTTTCTCATCTGTAAAACGTCAGCAAGTTTTGTGACAAATATATTAAATATTGTATGTAAAGCTCTTAGCACATTACCTAGCATTTAATAAATGTTAAATAAATGGTAGTTATGATTATTATGAGTACTAGCATTGTCCATGTTAAATGTGCTTATAAATGAGTTCCCCTAACTCAGCAATTTTTAAAGATAACCTAAGTTTAAATAAGGTCTGATCCATATATGAGTATGAACCATAAACAACTTGAGCAATATTTAATGTATATAATAGAATTACTAAATAGGTATTGAGAAGCAGATGAGGCT